>CABFOS010121620.1:0-13472 GCA_900660315.1 Diretmoides pauciradiatus
GGTAAAGAGCTGGGCCATGGTTCCACGGCCGGGACGAAAACCACATTGCTCCTCCTCAATCCGAGGTTCAACCACCGACCGGACCCTCCTCTCCAGTACCCTGGCGTAGACCTTCCCGGGGAGGCTGAGGAGTGTGATCCCCTCTGGTCCCCCTTCTTGAAGATAGGGACCACCACCCCGGTTTGCCACTCCAGAGGCACTGCCCCCGATGTCCACGCAATGTTGCAGAGGCGTGTCAACCAAGACACGTGCGTGCTGGTGGGATTGAGGAGCTCCTCAAAGTATTCCTTCCACCGCCCGACTATCTCCTCAGTTGAGGTCAGCAGCTCCCCGCCCTCACTGTAAACAGTGTGAGCGAGTTGCCGCCTTCCACCCCTGAGGCGCCGGACGGTTTGCCAGAACCTCTTCGGAGCCGATCGGTAGTCTTCCTCCATGGCCTCACCGAACTCCTCCCACGTCCGAGTTTTTGCCTCCACCACTGCCACAGCCGCGCACCGCTTGGCCCTCCGGTACCAGTCAGCTGCCTCCGGAGACCCACAGACCAACCAAGCCCTGTAGGCCTCCGTCTTCAGCCTGACAGCCCCCCTCACCTCTGGAGTCCACCAGCAGGTTCGGGGGTTACCGCCTCGACTGTATTTCTTCGCCATTTTTCAAAATCACAGGCAACAGTAACAGTACAGTGTTCCAGTGCAGAGTTACTTATTAGCTTTTAAAGTACCAGTAGTTAACTCTTAATGTGCTGTACACCCTCCACAACCAGTCAAAAAATCTGATTGGTTGAATTTCCCACCATCACATTTCTTGGTGTAGCTCTCGATACCAGAATTCATAGACTATATACTGTACAGCTTCATACACTAAAGCTAAATAGGAGTTATATTCTGAAGTTACAGTGAGTTTGTTTATATTTGCTTTGCCTGGAAGCAGCAGATGAAACTAGGCCTATTTGAGTAATGATAGCAGCCAAAGCTAATTTTCCATCTACAAACCCAACCTTTCAAGTACTGTATATATTGAAGAATGCCTACGATGGGGCGTACAGTAACTGCGTTAAAACTCTGGTATCGGGGCTTTAAATAGCAATGCTAACCTACATTTAGAGGTTTTACTCATGTTTGTCAGGGAGCTATTTCATCTCCACGCCTCTGTAAAGAAAGGTTGAGGTAATTAGTCTTTACCCTGTGTATAAGACATGTTACCGTGGTTTCTAACCTAACATATGACTAAGAATTGCAGTTTTTTTTAATGGTGCTTTGGGCTGTTTAATGCGATGTCGGTCCACTCTGCAGATGGCCGACAGCCTAATTAAATGCAGCGTTCTTTGAAGCATATAGCCTTTAAACTGCACAGATCCGTTAGGGCAATATAGTGTACACTTTACCCTATATCCTGAGTTTCTGCTTTGATTGGGGTGGCAGTAAGATATGTTGATTGGTCACCAACTACTACTAGTGTTAATAGGAGTGTTCTCCAGGACTGTAAGCTGTAACGTGCACCGTTTTATGTTTTTATCTCAAGCTAAAGCCGTAGTATTTAATACATAAGCTTATAATTTATTTCATTTTCAAGTTTATTTACCTTCTCATACCTTTGGGTGCCACTTTCTTAGGACCTTTTACAGGATTTATACAAACTATCTTACAGCAGTTTTTGTGTTATGTTTTGGGGGGTTTTGAGTTCTGTGACTCAAAATATTTTCATATTATACACATTATTTCGAGTCTATCTAAAGCATCCGCAGTCTATTGCAGCATCACTGTTCTGTTTCTGTGTGCACAAACCCTAACAAATTCATCCATATCCAGACCAGTTGTTATTGCCTTCTCATGAGCCAGAATCACCAACTTTCTCTGTCTCTCGTGTAACATTGTTAGGACGCGGGACAAAGCTAATCACAACTGTGAACTATTCTAAATAATATGAGTAATCCCAACAACCACTACCGGATGCAATTTGCAAGTAGCATGATAAATGTATCTAGCGCCAAATTTAATCTCCGACTAACTGAGACTCCCACCACTATGTTTCCTAATGATTCCTCATCAGAATCGCTCAGCAGGTCGGGCTCATAATAACCAAAGAGTAGGAGGTGTAGCGATCACATGACAGCACCAGCAAAGTGACTCAGATCTCTCGCTGTGCCTCTATACTTTACATGGACAATTAGACAGTAGTAAAATATATTATTTTGATGTGGCATTGTTATGATTGGCCGAATCGTTGAGGACAAAATAAAATCTTTCCAGTTTGGGATGGAGCGGGGACGCTTGGCGTTGGTGGGGCAGGCGGAGCATTTGGTGCTGCCTGCTTTTCCATCTCCTTTCATTTAGGCGTCTATTTCACTATGCTGCAGAGCCGCATACAGATTGAAAAATCCAAGAGGAGACGGACAGCTGAGGTTTGCGTTGCATAGGGCTGTGCTGAGGGCAGATTGCAGCCCATGCAATGTGAATGACGCCTCTCGGTGAGAGTCCCGGGAGGGTGTTTCAGTAAAGTGGAGGACATTGCCCCCTTCCCCCATTGCCCCTGGGACAGCTGACCGGGTCACAGCGTTGGCACAGTAAACAAACATGCAGTGGCATGGTGTGAAGTGTCCCCCAGGCCATCACTCCCTCTGGGCCCAGCAGCACAGCTGAACCACCCCCATCACCCTTTAGCACCCTGCTGCCAGGAGGGACGCAACATTCTAATGTGTTGTCACATGGACGATGGGCTGGACTGGGTAGATAGGCTGGTCACTGCCGCCTGCTCCTCTTATCCATCCCCACCCATCTCCCTGCGCCTTCAGCCACCTTCTGATGAAGGCGCAGGGAGACAGAATTAGAAAGTGTCAGTAGGATATTGGACTTGATTGGTTGACAAGTCCACAGGATGCGCTCAGCCCCTCATCCTTGGCAAAGGCAGGGAGGCACAGCGGTCGAGAGCCTTTTGGTCGCTGCTCACATCCGTTAGGACAACTGTCTCACTGTGTGTTGGCCAGCTCCCATTTCATATCACTATCTTTCTTTTAATGTCTCTTCTCCTGAGGAGTATCTCTTGTCAAGTAATATTAGTACACAGAAATCATTCTTGCCCAAGGGAATGTGGTATCTATGCAAAGCTGTGTGGCCTTAAGGAATGAGATATATACAGTATATACCAACTGATTCCGGTTTTCATATTTAGCAGAGCATGGCTGTCAAAAGATAATCATTTCACGCTTTTTCAAAATAGCATGCCTGTCATAAATGATCACAGAGATTTGCGTTTGCTTCCCCTACCTTCACCCTGACTATATGTGATGCATTCACAGCTTCAAAACATCATAGATGTATTATTTTATAGTAAATGTGGGTGAAGTACAACAGGACTTTTCAGCATTAGTATGTATGTATGTAGTTTCAGTTTATTTATTATTAGTTAGTTATTAGTTAGTTAGTTATTAGTTTATTTGCTGGAAGTTGACACACACACACACACACATATCAGAGTTAGACCCACATCATATGATTTTTATTTTTTATAGTCATGGTTTCCATCACATTACCTTTTTAGAAACTATCACCGAAAAGTAACAAATCATCCCCATTCAGTCATACACCTTAACATGAAACAGAGCGACTTCTGCTCTGTAGTCAGAGCACAGAATTTGAAATGTTTGAAGTGGTAATGAAACAGTATGAATCTCTGTTTTCAAAGAAGGGAGCATCTGAAAATAGACAGAGTTCCCTAATGCAGACTGTGTCATCATCCGTATATGAAACTACTCAGAGAACAAACACAAAAGATATTTCATTATGTATGTAGGAGAAGTGGGAGCTGTGTGACTAACCAGGATTGTCCTTGTTTTGCAGTCTGTGCTGGGGGTGCAGTGTGAAGTTCAGAGGCAGCTGAAGGCCTTTGTGAAGCTCGAACGTTTTGGACAGATCTACAGAGCCAAAAGTGCTGGATGCCGCCAGACTGAGGGCGAGAGGCTCTTTGCTTCTGGTGGCTCCATCTTTGGGAAAGGGGTGAAATTTGCCATCCGAGACGGGCGCATCAGCACTGACATCATCAACTTGGCCAATGAGGATGGGCGGCGCATGGCTGCAGTCCTCGATGATGCCTTCTACCTGGAAGACCTCCACTTCACTATTGCTGGAATGGACACCCACTACTTTGTCAAACTGGGCTCAGCAGAGGGAGACCTGGCCCTCATTGGCATGACAGTGGGTCGACGTACGCTAGAGACAGGCGTCAATGTGACAGTGTCTCAGGTCAACACTGTTCTCAGTGGCAGGACTAGACGCATTACTGACATCCAGCTACAGTACGGCACATTGTGTCTGAATACACGTTACGGCAGCAGTGTGGATGAGGAGAAAGCTCGTGTACTGGAGCTGGCCCGGCAGAGAGCCGTGGCCCAGGCTTGGGCCCGAGAGCGCCAGAGACTGAGGGATGGAGAGGAAGGCTCCCGAACCTGGACTGAAGGAGAGAAACAGCAGCTCCTGGGCTCAGGGAAGGTGCAGGGCTACGACGGCTACTATGTTGTCTCAGTTGACCAGTACCCTGAGCTGGCAGACAGTGTGAACAACATTCACTTCATGAGACAGAGCGAAATGGGCCGAAGGTGACATGAACACGAGGCTCTGGAGTGACAGACTCAGACATAGGACATGGGACTTCTTGCCAAAGACAGTTGCGTACATGACCACTTTTTTGTTTCTTTGACTGTGCTCAACTTGGTTTTTAATATACTGTTAAAAACATGGTTGCAATCAGTTGCACTGTATTAATAGAAGAGTGCCCTTCTCCTTTTGAAGATTCTTTAACAGTCTTTGCCCTCCAAGTGCGGCTGCTAGAGGATGAAAATTTGCCATGTCTGTGACTTATTTTTGTGACTCCATTTCCTCGTCCCTGTTGGTGATTCTGTTCAAAGGAATCCAAGAGGAGTATTGGTAATGCATTATGTTCACTGGCTCCCTCCGCTGCCAGACTAGCAGATTGTTATTCACAAGCTTGCTCCATTCTGCCTTTTCTGCGCCTCAGCCAAGGAGATTCCTTCTCTTTTAATCGCTTCTTTTTTATACTTGAAAACCTCATAGCCGCAGTCATCCATAAATAATGAGAGAATCTTTCTGTTGGCGGTAGATCCCCTTCATCAAACCCTCAGCTGAACTTGTCAAAGCACCTTCATTTGTGTGATGTCTTGTCATTTTTTTAAGAGGAGGCTCATCTGTGGTCTCAGCTCGGAAGGCTCCGGCGCACCGGACTGTGCATGGCCACGGCCTTCGTTATGAACTACTAATTAACAAAATTGCTTGATCGAGCTGAAAGTGTATGGTGAAGCCAACAAAGGGATATGAGGTCACTTTTTTTATTTTGTGTCTATTTCTTATTTCTGACTGGAATTTGTTCCTAAAGGGGAAACAAAAAAAGAAAAGAAAACGTAACATAAATTGCTCTGCTCCTCCTTTATTTGACCGTGGTCAAACAACTCGATTATGAGAATAGTGAAGAGCCAAAACCTGTAAGAAAATACTGTGGAATTAATGTCTGTATTAAACAACAAAAGGTATTTTATGGGAATGGTTTTGAATTACCTTTAGTTTTGTTTTATAAATAGCTATATGAAAATAACAGTATAACAAACGTGAATTTAAAAAAATGTGAACTATTGTCCCTTTTACTGTTAATTGTTGTACTTGAAAAATACTTAAGGGTGTTTCAACACATGGAATAAACTATGAAAGGTGGTTTAGTTAAATCAATTGTGTTTTTCATTAGACCGACTGCATTCTATTCTACTGATCGACAGTCTCAATTACATATGAATGACAGTGTTTCTTTTATCAATGTACTTTTCTCAGTATTCCTCAACACAATTTACAATCAAATACAACTTATAAACATATTTACTGTGCAAAGACAGTAAATAAAACACTTATTAACGCGTCGGTGGCTGAGATGAATGGGCGTTGTATTGTGGTTGAGTAGAAACATCCTGTATGAGCTGCCTTCGCCCTTGTGGCTGCCCGGGGGTCAGCGTCTTAAAGTGCTCTCATTCTCCAGAATAGACCCACGGCCGACTGAAACACATTAGAGCTGCAAGTGTGCTACTTCCAGTTTACAGAGCAAAGGCCACATACACGCCAACCTGGTGAAATAACTCTTGTGGACATAATTACTGTTGATGCATTTAGATATTCCGGCTCCCGTGTGTCCATGTTCTCCTCAGACGACACTTCAAAAGGACTTCAGCTTGTACGAAAATGTCATTATCTGAAAAATACAACACAGCGGTTTTGGAAATGGTGGATCTGACTTCTACTTATTGAAGTAGCGTGTTAAGCCACTACACTACACACTCTTTTGACTTTCTTGTCAATATTTTCCCATCAAACATGTGAACTTATGGGGGGAGGGAGGGGGGAGGGGGGCATGATTGAGTGTCTCAATCTGTACAAAGGTTAAGCATACAGTTATTTTTCTGCTGTTGGTTGATACAGTGACATTATGTTTCCAAAAATATGGATGTTCAACATAATATGAATGAAGGATATTTGCATTGTGGAATATTGCACTGAGAACTGTTGCGTCATAAGACTGTATCTTTTTCTAAAGGGTTCGGACTCATTTGGAGTTTTGGTTTGTTCTCAACACTGTGTTTTTAGCGCTTCTCTTTGACCGTTGTACATAGGAAGACATCGAAATGAGCTGTAAATACAATGCAAATGTAGATACCTCTTAGAGCTACAGCAGTGACCCTGTGTAGTCTTTAGGTAGAAAAAAATAAAGGGAATATTTTGTGTTTACTTTCTATGTGTTTTGTTGAATTGAGAACAATATTTGCTGCCATCACACCTACATACCATTCTGCCACTCACTTATGATCACAATCCGAAATTACAATCAACATGTTTTTATGGTTTACACACATCACCTAATTAGTATCCATACTTTTATTCCCACACTACAATGCATTTTATTGGACTTTAATGTGGTAACGTATGATGCAATCCAATCCAATCCTGAATATGTGCCAATAATCAGGATGTACAGGATGTACTACCACCTGTTATAGACGCCCACCAGACGTGAATCTAACCTGAACGGGGGGAATGAGCATCACCAGCACATGAAACACACAACGTTCATAGATGTTTCTTCCCATTTGAACGCTTTAAACGTATTCACTGAACTGTCAAAGTTGAGGACAAAATATGTGATGTTACAAAAGGTCAAATGTGTTTTTTTGTGTTTACCACGCAGGGCGGCTGGGGGACGAGCTGCCAGTGTGTGGTGGTGGCATGGGAGCCACTGCAGGAAGAGCTGAGCACGGTGTCTGGTTGAAAACATGATGAGGAAGAAGTCTGTTGTTTGTTTGTCCACATTGTGTTATTTGGTGCTGGGAAACTGCTGATTTCTCTGTATGAGAAATGTCATTGCACAAGATCACACCCAGTTGTTTATTTTTTGGAAGTTTGACTACTTGAGCTTTTGCAAAGTAAACGTGAAATCTGTTCTTTGAGATAACCTGAGCCCCAAACTCCCAGATAAAGAAGATGTGTATTTTGGTCTGAAGAGTTCCAGTCTTCTTTTGGAATCGTAGTATACCCATTTTTTGAAGGAAAGTACAACAATTAAAGCAAAATGCAAAGCACTCTGATGATGTAAGAGGTTGTTTCACTTTCCTGTCTACAGTAACTGATAGTTATCATTAGATATTATTAAAGGGGCATGAAGTAATATGATTTTCATCTTCCTCTATCAATGGCCAAACAATTGCAACATGGACAGCTCTGTTGGTGTCTTGAACTTAAAATGGACTGGTAGCATTTGTTCCAAAACAGAGTTGGGGCTGGAAAGTGACTTTTGAAAGCCAGAAATCTTAACACCTGGCAAAGTAATCTGAGTCACTGGTATTGATCAACAACCCTATTAAACCCCACAGATATATTATGGTTATTTTGTGCTATGGGGTAGTACAAATCTTCTTTATTGCACCTCTAATTGATTGAAACAAACATTTTGTGTTTCCATAACACAAAACGATGCCACTGTTTGTAGCTCAGTTGTTCCTTTAGCAGTTACAATATCGTGGTGGCGCTGTCGCCTCACAGATAGAAGGGCTCGATTCCCACCAGGATCGTTGTTGGCACTGGGTGGGTCTCCCCACGCCTTCGGTGCCATAGTGCCCAGATGGGCGATCTCGTAAAAAGGGCTTTTCTGTGTGGAATTTGCATGTTCTCCCCTCCAAAAATAAGGACCCCTACTAAAAACACACTGAAGACCATCGTCTGACCAGCGAGGAGGAAGATAATGTTCCCCGGGCTCTGCCTACTGTACGTCAGCGGTCCACCATTCCTGGCCAAAGGTGGAGACAATACGTCACGGCTGCATATGCGTGGGTGTGTCGGCCACGTGTGTGTGCACGAGTGGATTGTGCTTGTGACAAAATAAAGACGGAGTTAGGAAAGAATAGGAGAGAAAATTACACCATTTATTGCACATGCAGTAGTCCTCTTTGAGACGTTTGTTTGATCCCACATTCACTTCATATCTATAGCTGTGGATTCCCATCTCACTGCTCCCTTCCAGAGGGTCATGTGAAAGGAAAGAAGAAAATCTTGTTTAGTATCATTTCAGCAATATGATAGCTGAAAACCATGCATGAACTGTTTCCCATCACCTGTACTGGAGCTGATGCAGAGGGATATCTCATCTGCACATTGCTTTCACACTCCATCTGTTTTCTCTCACTGATGATTTGAACACTCTGCCAAAGTGTTGGATAAACACTGGCAAAGGTATTTGCCGTTAAAATCAGTGAAAGGTTGGTTCCTGCTGAGGGTCAGCCATCCGTTCCCTCATTGGGTTGTGTATGTGGTCTGAAAATAACTTAAAATGCAACACCTGCTGTCTCTCTTTTCCTCTGTCAGTCAATCTCAGGTACTGGTGTCACAGTACATGGCAGCCACCTGCATTCATGTCTCTGGAGATCAGCACTTTGTTGACAAAAAAAACACCCCCCTGGCACGCTATTCGGGAGGTGTGAGCGTATCCTAAGCATCTCATCTCATCTGGTCATACTTGTTCAAGTTTTCCCAACAGCCGTAAAATAACCGGTGGGTGTGAGGGTCCACATCTGCCCCACAGCCAGATAACACAACATGCCTGAATGGAAAGGAGAGCCTCACATTCTGTCTTCAATCATTCAGGTCAATCCCCTTTCTGCCCGTTATGCAAATGGCAGGCAAATCATAAAAGCTAATGGGGCGAGGAATGGTAAACCAACTGGCCACAGTTAAGAGAGGGTGAACACTTCTCAGGGTTAGGTCTCATTTGGACACCCACCAGATGACAAAGCAGCGCAGCAACAATATGCTATAATGTACAGGCATTGGAAATGAAACAGGTGATGGTTTCCAAAGTGTCATAGTCCCAGGGATCATACAAAGGCCATCTGTTACTGACCTGCACAGGGAACATGGAAAACAGTAGACAGCACAGTAGACCCATAGCGTAGGCAGCAATGTGTGAGGCATTATTTTCCAAAACTGAGACTAGAGAACCTGTAGCAACCCATCATAGGGCAACATAACCTCACATTTCTGACTCTTTCTGTGTTTGAAAGACCTGAAACATCTGACTTAGTGTCACCATTGTAATTCTTCAGTCTGCGTTGCGTTGTGCGGAACAATGACCGACACTCTCTTCAGTTTCTGTGCGGACTTTTATTGTCTGTTCAACACACATGGAAACCCATCGGTCAGTTACGGGGGCACAGCAATCTCTCGTCACAGCTCTACAAAAAATTAGCCATTATTAGCTTGTTATACCATGGCCTGGGTGAATACTCGATTCTGATTGGCTGGAAATGGAATTTTCAAATCAAAACTTAATCAACACCCCTCCAGCCAATCAGAATCGAGTATTCACCCAGGCCATGGTATAAGTACGGGATAATCCACCACAAGGTGTGTGGTTATCGAAAAATATGGAGGGTTCTTCCGCATTTGCGTTATTTTTCGATAACCACACACCTCATCGTGGATTATCCCACTTAGCTAATGAAGCCACAGTAACTATACTGTAAATACTTTGACAAAATATAACCAATTTAGCACATTCAAGTGTAAGTGTAAACCTGATGTGGGCACAATCCTCTCGTTTTACATCACAGCCAGAATTTATATACCGAGAAGAGGTCCACCGACCAATGAGAATATGAGATACTTATACAAACCTAAATATGACTCGTCAATATCCTAAGTAATCTCAAGAAATGATTAATGTCAATGCTGTTTCAGTAGAAACACACAAAAATAAATGGTTTTATATGAAATTAGATTGATAAAAGTATAAGAATGACAGTAGGATCATATCATCATATTATCAGCAGAGCACTGTGGTGATATCTGACATGGATCAGGTTAATACGCCATCGCAGACTATTAGCTCTTTCTTTTCTACAAAGCCACTGAAAGATTTAATTGTTAATGAGGTTTAGTTACTGAGATTGATTCAGCATAAATAATAAGACTTCACCGGCGTATTTGCAGAGTATTCATAATGATACAGATGATCAGATTTAATGGTTTGATCACATGGACTGAACGTCTACAAATACAATTACAGTCCTTCATCTGATGAAGATGCAGCCTGGATCTGATCTGGATCTGACTCCAATGCTGACCTGACACCTGATGGCGTCTAGTCGTCCTATTATGGGATGGATCCTCTGATCTGTGTCTGATAGCGCCACAGTGTCCTGGCTGTCGTCATACCGAACCTTTTCTTTTTTACCTCAGTAACGGTGTATATTTCTACTGCTTTACTTTATAGTTCTTGTGACTCTTCTGCTTCTAAAAACTCCACTGTTCTGATCCTCAGATGGTAAAGACTGTAACTGTATTTGTAGACGTTCAGTCCATGTGATCAACTCATTACGAGTCTGATCATCTGGTATCGTTATGAATATGGACAATTCGGCGATATGCCTTTGCAGCTTATTACAGTAGGTTATTTTTCTACAAAGTCACTTAAATATTTAGTTAATGAGGTTTGGTTACTGGAATTGATTTTACATAAAGAATAAGGTTTCTAAGAGCTTTACCGCATGTTTACAATTACAAACATACAAACACATTCCCACGATTCAAACCACTCGCAGGTTTTGTTCGTACCACCGAAGGAATCCAGAGACGAACAGATTGATGAATCAGACTTTGTTCGTAGAAACGTTCGTACTAACACTTCGTGAATAAGGTCCATTGTGGTGTTTAGCCAAAGAGTGGGAAGTGCCACATCAACACCTTACAGATCCTATCTTATGTAATATGGAACAGAGATGCTCATAAGTCATTTTTTGCAAATCCAAGTCAAGTCTCAAGTCTCTTATGGTTGTAATGAGCGTTCAGTCATCTGCTGCATATGTCATCTAGTTGTTCATGAGTCCCACATATCTCGAGTCCAAGTTGAGTCTCGAGTCACTGTGTGTGCGACTTAAGTGCAATTCGAGTCCAAGTCGCAGACTCAAGTCCCCATATCTGGTATTGGAAGTACTGGAAGTAACCATTCCTTCCAATACCAACACTATGGCTTTTACCACCGCAAAACCATACACACTTCACACACAGTAAAAGTATGTTAACTTGTGTTTATTGTGTTTTAGTTCTTTGTTACTTTTGTTTGTACACCGGAGACAGAGGGCAATTCAATTTCTAGTAGTGTAGTCTAACTGAGACCTCAGTGGATTACGGGAGAAAGTGCTGTAAGAAATGTATCCTATCAGCTCAAGGTGAGAAACTTTTCTTACTTTCAGATGCTGTGTGTGTGTGTGTGTGTGTGTGTGTGTGTGTGTGCGTGTGTGTCGGACTCCAGCAGGGTCTTGGTGGACTCACTGCAGGCAGGAGCCGCAGCTGCAGCCGCCATCTCCCGTCACATTTCCCCTGACAGGTGTGAACAAAGGACCCAGAGAAATGTCACCGCAGCATTTTAAGTCACTTGGACACTACTTGTATTCAGGAGTGAAACTGCCTTTGCACATTATGCAAATCATATTGACAGCATATCTAACGCTTTTATTAGGCTAATTATCCCTGAGGTCAAATCTGTCCGTGGCAAAGGATCAGACTCCGCCGTTGCCAGAAAACTCAAAACAACTCCTGTCTCTGTTTGGCTGAAAGGGCGGCGGGGGCTTAACGTCGTGGGACAGCTCATCAGGCGGAGAGTTACACTTGTGTCCGTGAAAAAATAGGTGTTATCAATCGCTGTCTTTGACATTAGCAATTAAACATAAATGTTGTCTGGACTATCATCAGCATTCAGGCGTTCACTGTTCCTAATTGGTAAACAATGGCGTGACTATGGTGAAAAAGTTTGAGTCCAACTTTAACTTTTGCAGAGATAATGAACTTCACCAGACCAGTCAAAGGAACCATGATGAATAGGAAAAAATGTAATATCCTTAAAACTGTTTAATTAAATTTTTGTTGGAATGAAAATTCTCCTGCAGTGTTTGTGATATACAACCGGACATTAAAAACATCCAGGGAACCACCTCTTTCCATCCGTCCAACTCTGTGATGAAAGAGAGTTCCCATTAATTATAGACTCTGGCGAAGAGAAACCATAAAGGTACGATTTGTCCTCTGTAGAGATACTCTTGTCCGGGTTGAAACAAGGCACATGCATATTTAATCGGCTTGAGCTGCTGCGGGTCTATTAAAAATATATAAAGCACTATAACGTTGCATTTTGTTAAGATTCATCAGCGCTCTTCAGGTCAAAAGGTTAAATCGATGAAAAGAAGTTAAAAAGATGGTTGACAGTTTTCCTGTATTTTGGACATTGTTGTCTTAACTCCGCATTTCTTTTCTTTTTTTCACCCCATTTTCTCTCAATTGTACATGTCCAATTCCCTCTGTCTAAGCGGTCCCGGTCGCCGCTCCGCCCCCCACTGTCGGTCTGGGGAGGGTGACTAACACACTGCTGCTGAACCCCACAAAGACCAAAGAGCTGGTCATAGACTTCCGCAAATCCAAACCTCCCCTGCTGCCAGTCAACATTCAGGGCAGGGATATCGAAGTGGTGCAGACCTATAAGTACCTGGGTGTGCACCTGGACAATAAGCTGGACTGGTCTGCCAACACTGAGGCCCTCTACAAGAAGGGCCAGAGCAGGCTCTTCTTTCTGAGGTCACTCAGGTCCTTTAATGTCTGCAAGGAGGCGATGCTCATGTTCTACAGGTCAGTGGTTGTGAGCGTCATATCCTACGCTGCAGTCTGCTGGGGAGGTGCCACCTCAGCAAGGGACACCGGAAGGCTCGACAAGCTGATAAAGAAGGCTGGCTCAGTTGTGGGGAGGGCCCTCGAACCACTGAGAGCAGTGGTGGAGAAGAGGACAAGGTCCATGCTGCTTGGCATATTGGACAACACCACCCACCCTCTCCATCACACCCTGGCGGGACAGAGCAGCAGTCGCAGCAGGCGGTTCATGGAGAGGGTGGG
>CABFOS010121621.1:0-12215 GCA_900660315.1 Diretmoides pauciradiatus
GTGATGACAGGTGCAGGGGTTCCAGTGGCGTGGCATTCCAGCTCCAGAGGACTATTAATGATCACTGTGCTGTCTGTCACTTCATTTCCTCCTTCAATAAACGGAGGCACTAAGGGACAAAAACATGTCTGTTATCATTTTGAAGTGATGTTTCCATGTGCTGCTTTTTTAAATTCCAGACATTGTTTCTTTTATTTCGATGATTCATTTGTTAAACACTGTTTAACACATAAACCATCATTTGTGAAAAATGCAGATAGATTGTTTCTCCTTTCACTCACGGCGCCCACTCTGACATGGTCGATATACCAGCCTTTCGTTTTGGTTTCCTATGTGGGATGTGATTACTACTGCAGACAGTAATAGTATCAGAGACGATCAATAAAAAGAAAAGTGTCATGAGGCAATTGAGTATAAAATCCATTATGTTGGGCCTCTTGCTCTAAAACTTACACTACAAACTCTCCTTGGTATTTGTGGATAGGAAAATGATTATATCACACTCCTCCTTACTTTACATGTGATATCAGTAAGCTATGCAAAGCCACAGTGAAATGGCAGGTGTCTGTTTCCCATGAGGAATGTTCATGCTGTAGATAGCAACAGCAGGTCACAGCTGTGGCTTCATATGAGTTGTCGTGGCCGAGTGGTTAAGGCGATGGACTAGAAATCCATTGGGGTCTCCCCGCGCAGGTTCGAATCCTGCCGACAACGGTGCAATCTTTTCCTAGCTGCCAATGACCGTAAAGAAAACGAACCAGCCAGCTGTACACACTGTAGTTAACGGCTGTGGAGTAGTTGGACATGGTTGTGGAGTAGTTGGACATGGTTGTGGAGTAGTTGGACATGGTTGTGGAGTAGTTGGACATGCTTGTGGAGTAGTTGGACATGCTTGTGGAGTAGTTGGACATGGTTGTGGAGTAGTTGGACGTGGTTGTGGAGTAGTTGGACGTGCTGTGTCTCTAAGCAGAGATTTCCAATAGGAGTGAGTGGCTGAAGTCTTATTTGAATTCCAGGCTAAACATGTTTACGGACATCTGCCAAAAAGCAATAATCCTTTTATTCTTTCTGTAGATTCTTTATCAGTAGAGTTTTTCTCAGTTTACATGTCTTATTTGAAAAGGCTTTAGGCTGGATCTTCAAATACGTTAAAATCATGATCATACCAACAAATGGGAAGCAGAAGATTCGTCACTCTCTGCTACTTTGAGTCAGGAAACAAAAAGTGATTCTGAACAGAAGTGAGTGAGCAGCTAAAACAGACCTGGGACCTAATTAGCCTGGTTTCTATTAGGACCACGTAGTGCTAGCCAGGTCTTTCTCATTACTCTATGTCTTGTTGCCAACACATATGACTTCTCATCAGGGTCATTATTTCAGATCAACAAACACTGTGTTTGACAAAGCAGTACAACAGTGCAGCTTGACAGACCGCTTGCCAAATGTCCCTTTCCCACACACCCACACGGATACGGTCCTGCAGGCCTGGGGTGGGGTGCACTGGATTAAGTAGTCCACATGTTATTCATTCTAGGATCTGAAGTTCATTACTCAATATCATCATTTAATAAGGGCCATCACCAAGTAGCTGCTGATTTGTACAAGTTGACGACTACAACTAATATCCTTTAAAAAATATCATAATATGCTGTCATTTTGCAATGAGCAAGGGTCACTTTTTGAATCTTCTTTTTGAATGGAGGGTGTGGTGCTGAACTTAACTGATTCACTAAAATTGATGTGGAAGCCCATGAGACACAATAGGATGTTTTATTTTGGGTTGCTGCAAGATGATGTTTGTATTATATTCATTTTTTATGTTTTTTTTGTAAAGTGTCATAAAGGGCCATGCAACTGGACATCATCTCCCCTGTATGACCTGCTCTGTGCTCTTACACACTATCAAGATACCCTGGTAGGAACAAGGCAACAGACCGGATAGAGGCCGGGGACGCCTACAGAGATCGCAGATCACAGAGGACAAGTGAAAAACACGGGAACAGGACAATCCAAGAGGACACATGTCTCTTGCTCATTTAAGGCTTGCCAAAGAAATCTACATCTTAAACTTATTACATTAATTAGGACTCGACACATGCTGGAGGGTGCAGGGCTGAAAAGCCTTGAAAACCTCCGGAGTATGGAAATAATAAGAGAAAAACCATGTGACAGTAACTTTCTTCCCCTTTCTTCTTGCACGTTATATTTCTCTTTCCCGTGTCTATTTTAGTTCACGGTCTCTATTTCAGTTCATGTCTCACGTTCCCCTTTCAAAGCTGCACCGGTGTGTAAGGTATTACATTGGCTACCTAGCATTCCCCTGCCTCCCCAATCAAGACTGACTGGCGAAGTGCTCTGCGAAGCACAAAGCATCCGTTGACTTTGGCCCATCACAATCCAGATGTTGAGATGATCGATGCTTAGCTCTCTTTTGCACTCACACTCTCATGACAGCGTTTGGATGGCTGAAGTTTCATACCTTGTGATCGTGTGTGTGGGATCCTGACTGTTCTGTATGTGTTCGTGTTACTTACGCTAATATCTATGTGTGTTCGGATGCTTGTGTGTTTGTGTATATGTGTGGGTTATCTTAATGGAGGTCCATAAGCTGCAAACTATGAACCCATTTCTGATATCATACAAATGATGGATAGAATGAAACCATGTGGATCTGGATGATTTACACTCAACGTCATTCTGTGTCCCCACAGGTTTAATCCTGACACACTTGCTGCTTTTCACAGCTTTGCAATACGTGAAACACACAGACATCCATTCACACAGACATACACATCCTCACACAGATGCTCATACATGCAGAAACACACAAACATCCTTCCAAACACATACTGTCTTTTTCCCGTTCTCTCTCTCATACACACACATTGACCACACACACACACACAAACCGCATGCACATTCCTGATGAAGAACAGTATTAGAGCCATGAGGTTTTCCTTGGCAAGTGTCTGAGCTCTGGCATTGACAGACGAGCACAGTGAAAGAACCAGAGGCAGAAATAAATGAAAGCAAATCATCTATGTTTTTACTTACTCCTGTCATCTTAACAATCTCCTCCAGGAACCATACTCACAACGCTTTTAAGAATAAAAGTAACGGTTGCTGATTTAGGATCACTGGTCATGTGAAATGAACCTATAAATTACCCTATGGCTTAGGTAACCTGGACTGAGAGAATTTATGAATAGAGGTCCTGGCTCTTACCAACTTTAAACCACTCACAACAGGGTGGTCTCCGCGGGTAATGACTTTATGTGGAGTATTTTCATTCTGCAGTGATTTTAACTGGCAGAGTGTGTGTTTGTGTTTGGCCATCGCACCGGCTTCTTTTCCTTTTGAATTTGCCGTCTCCAGCGAGCCGTTGTGATAAACTACACTCTATACTGCAGTAAATGCACTGTGAGGGAAGACAGATTGATTGATCCTGTTCAAAGGGATTATGAACCGTGTGGGACTACGTGAATGTAACAATAAACAGATGAGGATGTGTGTATGTGTGTGTACCCGCGTGTCTGCATGTATGTGTATACGTGTGCCCATTGAAACAGGCTAAAGTGTGTATTTTTGCTTGTGTACCTAGAACGCTGACGTCGTACTTGATCTCCTTCTCCCCGGCGATGCTGGTTGCCACGCAGGCGTAGCGTCCTGAGTCTGAGACCGTGGCGGAGACGATCTCTATCTTCCTCCCCTGCTGGAGGACACGCACGCTGTCCCCATCCTGAACAGGAACTCCGTCCTTCAGCCAGGTGAGGGAGGGGGGAGGGTGGCCGCCAGCCTCGCACTCCAGTGTCAGTGGCTTACTGAGGATCACTTTCCTCTCTGTGGGCCTGTCAACACCCCCCGCAATGGTAGGAGGCACTGCAGAAAGATGGAGATGAGAGGAATAGAACAAGAGGAGGGTTAAAGCTCTAATGTCTTTTCTGCTCACATTTGACCTTGCAACTTCTTCACTGAACTCTTTATGGGACGAGAGGAAAACAACAAGTGGGTAAAATTGCTGGACGAGCTAAGGTTTGAAGAGTGGATATTTAGGAAGTTCCTTAGTTCCTATTATTTCAAAAGATTCAACTCGTCATTGTCGGATAGGATAAATCACTATTCATATCTTTCATAAATGAGAGGCAGAGTGAACAACACAACACTGGAAACATGTAATTAAAGCAGAACTCAGAGCTGGGTTTGTCAGAAGCATGGTGAGCTAAAATACAACATAAAAACACATTGTAGTGCTTCAGGCCCTGATGAGATACAGCTGATGTTCTTACAGTAGACATCCAGCTCAAAGCTCTTCTCTGCCGTCCCGGCCACGCTGGTCACCCTGCAGGTGTACTGGCCAGCATCTGACGCTTGTGCCCGAGGGATCTTCAGGTAATGGCCTCGCTCTACGTACTGAGCCTGCCGGTTGGAAAGCATGGCCTCTCCGTTACGGTACCAGGTGATGGCAGGCAGGGGCACCCCACGTGCTTCACACTCCAGTGTTACCATCGTGTCCTGGAGGGCTGTGACCTCCGTGGTTACATTGCCACCCTTGATGGAGGGGGGGACTGGAGGAACAATGAAAAAATAATATGAAAATTCACAAAAGTCACGTGCCTTTTGTCAATCCAACTGGCTCAATTATGCCAGATTAGATCAATTTTCTGGTGTCCATTCCACTGTATTCAGTCAATCCACACTCACCATAGACACTGAGGTTGAAGCCCTTGGACTGTTTGCCAGCTGCGTTGATAACACTACACTGGTAGCGCGCCTGGTCCCCCATGCGGACACTTTTTATGGTCAGAACCTGACCCCTGTTGGTGACCTCCAGATTGGGATCACCCAGAAACACCAGCCTGGGAAGGAGAGACAACGGTGAAAGTAGGGAGAGATGGACTGAAGAAGGAATGGAGCGAGACAGCAGTTTAAGGCAGAGTTGGGCTCAGTCGTTTCATTTCGTTCACTAATTCTTGTTCAGAATTCAAAAATTACAAAACAAATGTCATGCCATTCACAGTAAATGTTCATTTGAGGGCACTTACTTCCTGTCCTTGTACCACTGGATTGTGGGAAAGGGCACTCCTTTGACTTTGCACTCCAGACTGATCTCCTGATTGAGAATGCTTGAAATGTCCTGTGGAGCGCCTGTACCTTCGATGGTGGGAGGGACTGGGGCACAGGGGGTGAGAGTGTCATTGCACATTAGCCAACAGCAAGGATTATTCTCCTAATAAAAACCCACAGTTCTGAGTGCTGACATTTTCAAAATAATTGAATAATTTTTTTGATAATTGTGAAGAACGTATGGAAGATACTGTCTGTACTGTACCTAGCATTCTTCAATTAAGTTTTGGAGTTGCCATATGCCAAATTTGATTGCTTATCCTCACCCAGTACATCCAGGAAGAAGTCCTTCTCTGTGCTGCCGGCGATGTTGATGGCTTTACAGCTGTAGCTGCCTGCATCTGCTGTGGCGGCCTTCAGTAGCCTCAGGGTTTTCCCTTTATCAAGGATCTGGACACTGTTACTAGGAACTACCTGTGGACCAACATAGATAAATGAAGAGAAATACAGAGAATTGAAATTAATCAAATGAATTGAAGTGAATATATTATTCATTTTCTATTGGTCGGCATGAAAATGATTATCCCTTCCTGAGAATATGTGAAATAATGCAGCCCAATATCACTCAACACACACACACACACACACACACACACCAATGTGAGCCAATGTTAGGATTGTGATGAAAGCATGTAAATTAGAAGAGCTGCAGCCTGCAATTGAAGCAAAACAGGGACAAAACCAGAAACAGTTTTCTGTGGTGCTCCAGGACAGAGTCAAAGGTTTATCCCATTGAGAAATATAATTTGAAAAGAACGCAAATTCATGACAGTAGTTCAAGTTCAAAACAAAGAGTTTTTGACTGTTTAAACTGAGCCAAAATCAGTCGGAGAACAGAGCATCCTGACTCAGATTACTCTCTATTAGTAGATTAAAGTAATAGCGCTCTGATTTTCCCATCTGTGCGTACGAGCTGTCTTTAAGGAAAGAGGAGTACAGCAGCCAAGGGAACAAAAAGCAGCCAGCTAGTGTAACTGGAACATTACACTTCAGTGCAGGCTAATGCTCTGTTCTCATATTAATACATCATCATTATAATGTCATTACTGCTTTGAGCATGCTGCCACGGTGGCATGATTAGATTATTTCTTCTTCGTTGCACACAACCACAAACACACACGCACGCGCACACACACACAGATCCATATTGGTTTTATGGCTGTTCTCTTGGAGGTTGTACCCTATGATCAGAGCTCATTCGATCTTTATGACCTTTTTCATAAACGGAGTCAAAGCCTTCACTTCTCATCATAACTTCTCATTACTTTTATGTATGTCAGAACTTGCCCAATGGTGATCCAATCCTTGTAGTAGACTTATTAGACCACATCCTAAGTATAGGTTAGGATTATTATATAAAGGCATAATGTCATATAAACTTCTAAAAAGAGTTTAAATTATCAAGGATTAAAGTTTATACATATGTGTTGAAAAACAGAATAAAACTGGATCTGCTCAGAGCGGTAATCATGACAGACAACTGGCATATAACTGTTACTACAGTCATGCAATGTGATTTCACCTACAGGAATCCCCTCCTTGTACCAGGCGATGACTGGGGTGGGACTTCCTGTGACATCACACACCAAGCTGGTGGGCTGGCTCAAGACCACTGACACGTTCCCTGGCGAGTCATTGTCACGGAAATCTGGGGGCACTGTGGAGGGGTCAAAGGTGAGAATAGCGCTCCGAGTGTTATGGTGTTCTGTTTTATAGAAGTGCAGCTATTCCAGTTACTACTAGACCGGATATAGAGCACAGGAAATATTGTTTTTATTATACAACATAATATCTAATATCTATAACAACAAAATATGTTCTGAATGGCTCTCTCCGAGTCAATGACATCCCTGCCTTGCCTCTTGGATGGCCTCTTGGTAAGTATAGTCACAAATGCTGACTTACATACAGGGTTCCAGCACATTTCTGCTAATCATATTCCATGACTTTTCCAAGACTATTCTATGACATAAAGCACAGTTTCTATGGCCATTATTTGACGGACTGTTGCAAATGTCACATGTTTTACGTTGAACACCTGATCTGAATGTCCCAGATCTTATTTTATCACTTAGGGCCGACGCTATCAGGAAACTTGTTTTTGTTTTCTTCCTCAAAGGGAAGTGGATCAACAAGACAAGATTGACATTGAATATTTCACTGATTGGAAAAAAAGATTATCAACAATGACATCTCCAAAACTATATGCACATGTTGCACTTCCATAACCTTTCCAGCCCTGGAATTTGTTTTTCCTAATCCATGATTTTGCCAGGTTTTCCATGAGTGTAGGACCATTTACATAAGAAAAGGAGCTACAGCAATAAGCAATAATCACAGTTGAGATATTCATTGACTAGTCAGGAACACACAGGATGCACTACATGCATAGACTATTTGAGCTGTTGAGTACAGTATATTCCACCAATGTTGTAGGTCAGGAACACATTGAAAAGGTTAATCACCATTGACTTTGAGCTGGTACTTCCTCTCCGTGGATCCAGCATCATTGGCAGCGGTACAGACGTACTCTCCATTGTCCAGTGGCGACACAGAGGCCAGGATCAGCAGCGTGCCATCCTCCAGGATGGACACACCGGGCTCATTACCTGTCAACTCCTGGCCATTACGCAACCACCGAATCACTGGCTTAGGAAGACCTGGAGGAGAGAGAGGGGGGCAGAGGAGAGGGGAAGAAGGGGAAGGAGGAAGACCAAATAATTGGCAATGACAGAAACAAAATGTTCTGTACTTGATAAAATCTTGATTTTATATGAAAATATGTACGTATATGTACACCTTCTTAGCATTGTGGTATTGTCTCATGCTTTTGTGATAATAATTGACAAATTTAAATAATTGGCAAATTTGGTTGATTTGTTTTTCTTATCCTGCTGTTTGCACAATAAATGTCACTTTGGGTGGGGTGTCCAAGAAGTGCCCAAACTGTAAAATTATACACATAAAATATATTGTTGCTGACAAATGGCATTATGATAGAGAATAACAGTAGAGAGTAAGGTGAACCAGTACACTACCTTTAGCAGGGCAGGGGAAAGCAATGCGCTGGTTTGCAACTCTCTCCTGCAGGGGGCTATTGAAGGGGGGCTCCAGTATCTCTACCACCGGGGGCACTGGAAACACACACACACACACACACACACACACACACACAGACACACACAATCAAGCATTTATGGTTTCATGGCTCTATTTTAAATTGTTACAAAGATGCAACTCTGAGTAGATAGAACAAACAGAAACACAAACAGATATGACAAACGCAGTTTTCCTCCCCAGGATGCAACTTGAAACAAAACCCACCTTGGACCAGAAGTTGAACTTGAGCCTCGTCTGTGCCAGCAGTGTTGGACGCTGTGCAGGTGTAGGTCCCTTCATCGTCCAGCCCCACATGGCTCAATGCCAGACTGCCATCAGGGGTCACCGGGTACTGCTTACCATCCT
The DNA here is from genome assembly GCA_900660315.1 of Diretmoides pauciradiatus. NCBI lineage: Eukaryota > Metazoa > Chordata > Actinopteri > Trachichthyiformes > Diretmidae > Diretmoides > Diretmoides pauciradiatus. The sequence goes on from CABFOS010121621.1 coordinate 8,590, forward strand.
TCACCCAGGTGAGGGTGGGCTCAGGGACCCCTCGCGCCACACAGGGCAGGTCCACAGGGTGGCCTAGCTGCACCTTCATTACCCTGGGACCTGCCTGGATGCTGGGGGGCACTGGAGGACAGATGGTGAGGTAAACAGTGAGTGGCATGCAAATTGTGACGCATATTTTACATGGATGTTAAATAAACAGTCACTGTAAATAATAATTTGTTGGCAGCTGACTTGCATGGTTAAATAAGTAAATGGAAGATCCTGGTGTAACAATATGTATAATCGATTCAAGAATGCCTTGGTCATCAGAACCCAAGAACAAATGGTATTGCTTTATTTTTCCATTCTTTATCTATCTTTTTGTCATTATTATATTGCAAGATAATTCTCTTCCTCTGCTTTCCTGATCCTCTTTTCTTCTGCTTTGAACTCCATGGTTGTGATAAGAGAGCGTTGAGAATGATTATGTGGTTGCGTCTGTCCTGGTAAGATGCAAACACTTGCAAAAATCCCCCCTGAGCTGTACAGTAAGCATACAGATACACACTCCTTGATGTTAATAATCTGCCATTCAGATTGCTCTAGGTTAATTGCAGAGCCCTTTTACCACGAGCACATTAGACGTTCTTGAGTAAAGTATGTTTGGTGTATTCAATTATACTACACTGTCATTTCTCTTCTCTTCTCTTCTCTTCTCTTCTCTTCTCTTCTCTTCTCTTCTCTTCTCTTCTCTTCTCTTCTCTTCTCTTCTCTTCTCTTCTCTTCTCTTCTCTTCTCTTCTCTTCTCTTCTCTTGTATGGATTACGTTTACCCCTCTCTCATACATGTGTGCAGCCAGAGGCCCTCTGTAATGTAATGGCTATTACTGTCTGACACTGGGTATTCAACCATGTAACCTCTAATGAGGATACAATATGTCTGGGTTGCAACAGTCAATCAGTGGCAATAGTGTGTGGAAATGTGTCGAATTTAATAAGTGTTTTTAAACTAAGTGAGAGAGAGTCAATGCTATACAGAAGCTGAAGGATGAAAATCACATCTTGGTAACCCCCTTGTACCCAACTTCTTGGTCAAAGTGGTCTAAGAAATATAGTCTCACATTAGCATTAAGAATTCCAGTAGTGATGAGCATATAGTGAACATGGTTGCATGTTTCTCTCCCTTTAAATCTCACCCAAAACACTGAGGTGAACGGATTGTGTGAGGTTGCCAGCGATGTTGGAGGCGACACACACATACAGTCCGCTGTCTGAAACTCTGGCCTCCGAGATCTTCATAGAGCCAGAGGGAAGCTGAGTGTGCCTGGGAGGAACACACACACACACACACACACACACACACACACACACACACACACACACACACACACACAGACAAACAGATAAAGTGATAATGCAAAACCTGCAAATACAAAACACACATACTGTACACACTCAATTTCCTCCACTCATTCACTCATCACTGTAAACAGATAGTGCAGTAAGGCTCACTAATCCAGCATCAACCACAATTACAGCTCACGCAGGAGGTGTACAGTCGTACAGTAGATCACAGAGAAGACTATGATTACTCAGTAATCTTAACAAAACCACAAACCACTGCCTGCGGTTAAGAGGAGTGTGTGTGGCGGGTGCACTGTCACCTTGAAAACACAGGAGTTCTCTCGATGTGTCGATATGGTCTAGACAATAAGATACAGAGAAGACATGGAGGCAGCATGTCAAAGGAACAGGGGATTTCCCTTTTCCATTTGGGGTCTTCTTGAGTTATGGTGTGTATGTGCTGAGTCTGAGTAGAGGTGAACTTAATGAACCAGAGCTCAAATTCTCTGGCAGGATATGTAAGGATGTCAGCAGAAGTGACATGAGGGAAAACACCAATATGTGTGTGTGTGTGTGTGTGTGTGTTATACCTGGGAGAATAGGGGGAGATGAGCTGCCTCTCCTTGGCCCAGGTGATGATGGAAGGTGGGACACTGCGGACCTCACAGGGCAAAGTGGCGTCCTCACCCTCATTCACTGACACCCCTAGGCTCCCCTCACCTCCACGGGACCTAGGACGGACTGGAAATGCAAACATGGACAGGCAGACACAGACAGAATCAAATGTATGAGGGGGAATTTCAGAGTTCTTAGACTTATTAAAAAATGGAGAATTTCGGCCAGTGCAAGATATAAAAAGAGAGACAGAGATAAAGAGATTTAGAGAAAGAGGTACAGGTACTTTTACTGTAGGTAAAAGACGGAACGCAAAACCCAAGTTCATGATTAAAGAAAGTGTTAAAATTAAGATCACATTTCCCATAAACTCTGTTGCTTCCTGTCACAAAGATGATGTTAGTACTTGTCCTGCCTCTCCCCATCTGGCATCACTCCATGTGTTTGTTTAGAGAGAGAGAGAAGAAGTGTTATAAGAGCCGATGGCCGGTGAGATAAACTAACATGAAGTTGCAACTATGCAGCTAAAATAGTGGAAAACGGACCCTGTTTTGTGCTGTAAAGCTCAGATTTATGGCACAAAAACCAGATTTCATAAAGCACCTTTTCATGAAATTCTACCTGGTGGTACATAATGTAAATGCAGCATAGAGGCTGCCAATGTTCTTGGTAATGGTCTTGTTTGTTTATGGGAATTCTACTATATAATGTCTCAAAATGTGGTAATGACTCATTGATGTTAAAATGCTTCACGTAGCAGCTTGAACCTACAGGTTTTATTCAGCCTTCAGCTTTGCATGGAAAAATAAACTCCCTGAGCTTTACCGTAGACAGTGAGCTGAACCTTCCTGGAGCTGTAGCCAGCAGCATTGGTGGCTGTGCAGATGAACTCTCCTGTCTCATTTCCAGTGGGGGAGGCGATGCGGAGGCTGCCATCAGAGTCCAGGGAGAAGGCTGGACCACCCAGGTTCAGCAGCTCCCCGCCCTACAAACACACAAGAGACACAGGGGAAAGGGCAGCGGTCAGAGTTCATTTCATTAACTCAACTTTATTAACATTTGACAAGGTGTCCGACAGAGCGAGTACTAGGGTTGATGTGTGTGTTGACCACCTGAGCACACTTAAAACGATGATTTATGGTATGTTTTCAGCACTGCACATTTGAATAAGAGAAATCAATAGCTATACAATCACATGAATGCAATTGTATGCAACTGATGTATCTGCTCTTATAAATGGACCGAAATAAATTCTATCTATCTATCTATCTATCTATCTATCTATCTATCTATCTATCTATCTATCTATCTATCTATCTATCTATCTATCTATCTATCTATCTATCTATCTATCTATCTATCCATCCATCCATCCATCCATCCATCCATCCATCCATCCATCCATCCATCCATCCATCCATCCATCCATCCATCCATCCATCCATCCATCCATCCATCCATCTATCTATCTATCTATCTATCTATCTATCTATCTATCTATCTATCTATCTATCTATCTATCTATCTATCTATCTATCTATCTATCTATCTATCTATCTATCTATCTATCTATCTATCTATCTATCTATCTATCTATCTATCTATCTATCTATCTATCTATCTATCTATCTATCTATCTATCTATCTATCTATCTATCTATCTATCTATCTATCTATCTATCTATCTATCTATCTATC
>CABFOS010121624.1:0-11811 GCA_900660315.1 Diretmoides pauciradiatus
TGGCAATGTGTCAGGAAACTTCATATTTGACAGTGTTGTTGACATCGCAGGCCTGTCTGCTGTAAAATAAACAGAGTTGCTAAGGCTCATTATTTTGAATCCGCAAAGCCAATAGACTAAAAAATGTCCAGAATCATAAAATCATAAACCTATCAGCTGCTACTTGCAGAGCATTGTGTTGCACTACAAGATTATAATCCCATTGGCAGCGTAGATCAACTTTTCTTACAATATAATCATTGGACAAACATCAGAAACTATGCAGTTCTCCTGTAAAACATTCGACCCCCACATTTTTGTTTTTTGCTCATTGTGTTTCTTACTTCATGTGCATATAATAAAATAAAGCTTTACGGTGTGTGCACACAAAATAAATCACAGTCTAATGTCAATATTGCATATTCAGGTCTATGAGAGTCTCCTACTATACTATTTGTTTCATTATTATTACTTTTGTCATTACTAGAATCATCTAGTCTGCATGTTCAAAAGTCGTGAATTGATGCGACATAAATGTAGCTCTGCATCTGTGCACATTCAGCTCAACAGAAAAAAACAACAACCTGCCCCTGAAGAGTCTAAAGTCACAACTGTGAACATGAAGAAACTCCAAAGTGACCAAAGTGAGTTTATTGACTCTCTCACTTTCCTCGTCTCTCTCCTACTTTCTTATGTTCACCATACACTTTTCATTAGCTGTCTCTCTGCTAGACTGATATATCGACCCGCAGTGATGAAACCCAGTGTTTTCCCATTATTACCTTGTCTGTGGTGGAAGTCCACTTTCATAATGAACCGAATTTTTTTTACACTTCTCATAATAACATAAAAGATGTCTAACGTTGTGTTTTGCGCTGTTGCTTCATGAAAAATGAAGCAAACGTGGAAGTGCCAAAACTGCAGTTCCTCGAACGGCCACTTGTGGCTGCAAAAACGTAGACTCAAAGTCAGACTAAACGCTTCTCTCAACTAAAGACCGAGGACATTCCCCCAGGTTTTGTTGCTAAAACTGGGTGGAAACAATTAAGAGTTTAAAAAAAAACGTGCATTGAAGAACCAATCAAAAGTCTTTAGGGCGGTGCTTTATATTGGAGCGGTGACATGCAGAAGTCGTGTGTGCTTGTAAACACTGTCGTACCAGCAACACGTTCATTATAGGATGGATCAGCCGCAGTCGCTGAAGAAAACTGATGTTTGTCGCGTTTGCGGTGAAAGATATTCGTCAGTAAAAGAACAAAAACAATCTTTTTGCTCGGGACATCCGTTTACAATGTTTTAAAAAGCTTTCTCCATGTTACAAAGTGATTCGCTATATCTCCAGTTTGTTTCACTACGAGCATCATTTCCAGTAAAATATAAGGGGCGCAACTTGTTAGCGGCCATTCTAGCAACTGACTTGCATTTACTGTAGAAATCCCCAGACGTTTGGAAGGCGGCGAGATTTCCGGTCGTCTGGTATCGTGAGACTACCAAAAGCGAGTCAATCCCCATAGAGCCCATTGTAAAATACCCAACCTTACGGGGGGGGCGTTCGTGAGCAGCAACATGTAAACACACATTTGACTTGAGCTCTGCATGAAAAGAACAATTTCACTAAATTTTAGTCTTTAAACCAACTTCATGGCCCATGGCCGTGTGTCTATGTGACTGATGGGAACAAGAATTTTTGAAATTGGTCCAGTATTGAGTGAGCGCGTAGCTGCTAGTGATTAGCTTAGCTAATCCGGCTGCAACGTAAAGCTTCGGGGCAAGTTCGAACCTACATGTACGTCCTCTAAAAGTGTGGGGGGGGTTTGCCACTGACAGGCTCCGATTGTTGTTCTAAGTGTCTGACAGGATCCCGACAGATAATAAAATGTTTTTCTTTACCTTTCACTGCACTTGTTATTGTGTTAGCGTCCACTTTTAGCACAACTAGCCACAACAGAGTGTCCCTATACAGGGTCTAGCTGCAACAAGAGGTCTCACTCCTCCCGGAAAAAAACACGTTTTATTTCTCTGTCGGGATCCTGTCAGACACTTAGAACAACAATTGGAGCCTGTCAGTGGAGGGGGGGATGCCTTTAGAGGACGTACATGTAGGTTCGCACTTGTCCCGAAGCATTACATTTTAGCCGGATTAGCTAAGCTAAACGCTAACCGCTAGCAGCTACGCGCTCGCTCAATACTGGACCAATTTCAAAAACTCTTGTTCCCATCAGTCACGTAGACACACGACCATGGGAAAATAGGGTCCAGGTTGAAAAATCCAAAAGTTACCCTTTAAGCCAAATATTGTAAAAATGTAGGAAATTGCATGTAGTGGCCAATTTTGTTTTCTGGAGGACCTCCAGACCTCCTGCCTTAAATATCACTATCACTTCTGAAATGTAACCTACGCCCTTGCCTTTGGGAAGCACTGACCCAGCCTCTCCCTGCCTGAGAGGAGCTGCTAACCCTGAAAACTATTACATCAGTCTGGTTTCAGCGGAGAGTTTTAGTCCCGTGATGGTCAGCATTACGGTTCAGATGAGAATAAAATTAAAAGTACACTGCAAAAACTCCTGATCTAGTCATAAAGTCTTATTGATCTTGTTTTGAGAATAATATACTATGCAAGAGCAGATTGTGTAAGATTATTAAGAATGTTTTAAGAATATTTATCTTTTTTTCTTTCTTACTTAGTAAATCTTAAAGTTAGTTATTTTACATGCACATCAAGCTAAATTACTGTCAGAGACACTGTTTGAGGTCTTTTAAGATGCAATGTGGCCGTTGACAAAGTTAATTCTGCTTGATTTCATTTAGTGTAAATGCTTTGTCTCATTTTAAGACAGAAAAGCTAATGATGACAAATCTTGAATTAAGAAGAATCGTCTCGTTTAGTAGCTCTGGTTTTAAGATCTTTTCACTCAGATTAAGAAAGAAACAAAGTGAAGAATTGAGCTACTTTTGAGTTTATTTGACTTAATACAGTGATTGGAATGAGAGTTTTACCACATATTTCAAGAAATCTTACTAAGTGTAATTATCTCACTGCACTGGCAGATAAACTTGTTTCTAGTCTGTATCTTCTCAAATCACGTATTTACTTCTTATATTTAGATGGTTATTTTTGCAGTGTATCTGTTGTTGACATTGTCTCTTATAGAAAGACCGGAATAATCGAACCCTATCGAAATATTTGCATCAATGCTAAATTTGGTCAAATATCAGAAATTCATATTGCATTGTCCTCTCGTGGTTGAAACAGGAGCTCAATATTGGACGCGTTCAGCACATGGTATTAAAAGACCTCAGCAGAACCACAACTCCATAAGAAGGTTATTGCCATAACAGCAGCGTACACACAGTAAATTCCCTCTGAAGAGCACTTGCCTTGAGCATCACCTACCATGGTAAATGTTTATCCATGTGGACTTCCCATCTCATGCTGTTTGGTCTGTGTGTGCAGAAGGAAGAGGGCTGGCTGATAACGGTATGACACAGAGCAAGGGGCTCTCATGTCTTCAGGGCGTTCCGCAGAGCATGATCATGAAAAGCAGAAACATGAGGCAAACTACAAAAGGTTGAACCGTGGAAACGTATTTCTTCTGCACGTCAGTTAATTTCCTCTTTTTCCCTTTGGTTCCACATCGCTTTTCTATTATGTTCCCAACGCATTGAAAACATAATACAAATCATGCTCTGCTGGGGAAAAATCGAATCATTATACCCGCAAATGAAAAAAATGGATATCCAGTGAAAAATGTAAGGGAATTGTTATTTTTCACATTCTAATTCACATCCCAAGGAGCCCAGTAGAAACACCGGCTGTATATCAGATTGGTTTTGTGTCTTTCGCCCCAAGCCATGCAGCACACACTGATATTAGTTTTAAATACAGATTGCTGGCAATAATAGAACAGAAGACTCCATGCCTGCCACATAGGCCCGGTCTGGACTGCCTCACGCTGCTGCCTCGCCAAGACAGCTTCAATCAAAAAGCTCAAATGAATGTAGCTCTTTGGGCTCTGTCAACTGTAAACTGTTATTGATCCCAACAAATGAAATTTGTTCACGCTGATCGATCAAACGCATTATCTGTGTTTTCCACTCTATTACCAGCAAGTGGAAACTCAAGAGGCATCAATAAATAGAGTCGGGTCACCCCGGGTAGATTCCCTCCAAGCTGGAAGGGCTGTAAAAACAGGCGACCAAACATAAGCACTTGTACTTAAAGGTAATGGACCTGTATCATGACTAAACGCTAAGTGCCTGGGGTGGCTAGATATAGAAAGCACTTCTGTAGCACCTTCAAGGTCTGGAGACACTTTTGTGTGTGTATATACTTGCCTTTCTCTCTCCTGCCCCTGCTAATACCCCCACCGCCCCCAAACACATCAAAGCCTTCCAGCTGGCATCCAGCTCCTGTACTTGGCAGGTCAGAAGCAACATGAGAATTAAACCTATATCGCCCCAGCTACCAGTTCTCAAATATCAGCGGGGTCCAGCACTTCACCAGGGACTGGTGAGAGGAAAGCATGTCAGTGGTACAAACAGCTCCTTCTGGCACCGCTCCACTGTTCTGCTGACAGCTACTGCAGGAGAAAAGTTTCCCTGAGAAACTAGGTGCCAAGGATACGAGGAAGAAGGTGGATAACATCTATGCTGCTTCATATGTCTACAAAAACCTGCAGAATGATGAGACTGACGATCATAGTTATCTGGCTGTTTTATCATCATGGAGACCTACACTCTATCCCTCAGCCTTATAGAACGTAATTAGCAGTTTGACTCTGGTACCTTAGAGAAACGACCCCTCCAACCCTCAGATTACACATATATAATCTTAGCCAAAGTTGGTGGACATCAGGTAGTAGTGATTATGTTTCTCTGTGATTGAACCGCAACGCTTCAGGATCATCAGCTGAACTTCAAAATTCTAAATTATCATCGTCTGTCCTTTTGCATTTCTTCCCACTAACAGGAGAGTGACAGCTTGTCCACAAACTAAAGGCACCTTACTAGAAATACGCATATCCGCCCCTCTACAATGATAGAGGAGCTCTGATAGCTCCTTTATTATGGAAAATTATTTTAAACAGCATAAAGCGGCAGAGGTTCGTTTTTTCCCATGTTTCTGCCACTATCACTCCGGCTATTGATAAGATGTCTAAATTTATTGCAGAATAATTCTGCAGGAAAAGAGATAAAAGGTTGCTGAATAAAATATGAGGCGAAGGCTGTAAATTGTAGCAATGCATATCATTTCATTCAAATGTAGGACGCAATTACCATCTGCTACACTCATCAGTCCCCTCCTTTATGACTTAATTATATGTTTAATGCTATCAGATCAAGGAAAGGGCAAAATAGATGAATGAGAGAGAAAGAGAAAAGATTCCGCAACAAGACAAAAGGGAGATGAAAAGTAACATAAAAGGATGGAATTGATTTCATTTACCAGGAAATAGAAAAAGTTAATTTAGATACAATGTTCCCTCATCTCCTGTGCCTGTGTAAGATAATAAACCCAGCGTGTTTTGCCAATAGGTCTCATACTCGTCCAACAAAAGAAGTCAAGTTCCTCACGACGATGTCTTCCTGCGTTCACGGTGGGAGGACGAGGCGACTTTGGTGGACGGCTCAAAGTGGTACATGATCATTGCATCTTATCCCACGCGCCTACGCAAATCTCCCCCCGACATCTAAAGCACACTGAAGTTAAGTTTTATCACTGGAGAGTGGTAGGTGGCTCCAACATGTAACGACACAGTCATTTGCTTCTATTCTATTGAATTATATTGGATTTTATTCTATTCTATCTATTTGGGGTGAGACCATATAAGCCCATTTTCCTTATTTCTGTGTTTTTACTGTATTTTACTGTGTTTTTGCTTCTATGTCTTAGCACTATGAAACTAAATTAAACTAAACCTATTCCATTCTATTCTATTCTATTCTCAAGTCCATGTGAAACAGAGGTGGAAGTAAAACTTGATAATTTTGCACAGCTCCCTGAAAGGTTTTGTTTGGATGCACATGGTGTAAGGTGGCTGCACAAACAAAATTGGGGTTATCCAAATGGCTGTGGGGTAAAAGGCGTGCCAGTGGGCGTCCCAGGTGCCAGTGGGCGTCCCAGGTGCCAGTGGGCATCCCAGGTGCCAGTGGGCATCCCAGGTGCCAGTGGGCATCCCAGGTGCCAGCGGGCACTGTCCTAACTGTGTACCTTTGGCCAGAACTCATTATAGGGTGACATTTAGGACTGCTGCTGTCCGTGCCAAGTCAGCCCTCTGGATTGAGACAAATTATGTAGTTATTTTTTTATGTCAGGCATTAAGTCATGTCCAGTGGGAGCCAAATCAGTATCACCTTCATGTCACCTGCAAAAAAAATACATCTGACAAACGCTGTGGACTTCGTAAACAGAGAAATTATATTCTGCTTATTTGGGAAATATTCTGATCTTTCAAATCGCAGAATACATAAATTACGGCCGATCCGTGGCAATACGTGGTCTTCAATAACAATAAAAAAGGTTGTTAAATTGTGAAACTCCAGTCTGTTGGAATAGAAAAGTCCTCCCACTGATTTAATTTAATGAATAAAACAATATTAATTCTCATAGCATTTACAAAATATACATATACAGACATAAACAGTGACATTCGATGACGAGAGCAATGTTTCCGGTCATAACATACCAGCGAATGTCAATATGTGAAGATCGTTTTTGTTACCTGTAAGCTGCAGAAGGTCTGAATATCCTTTGGCGGATGGTGTTTATGTCTTCCGATGCTGAGGGGAAACAGGAAGAGAATACATAAGCAAGAAAATACTGCAGATTTTGTCATAAATCAATTATAAATGAAAGGACAGTATCAGAGGGCGACTCCATACTACACAGAAACACTTCTGTGACTTCACTGACATAAACTAGGGGGGGGGGCTGAGTGCAATGATAGCATAAAGCACCTGTGTCATATCCTCAATGACTCTTTTTATGACTATCACATCATATTAGAAAGCAGTTCTTCCAAAATAAAAGTATATTCAAAGCGCAGAGCAACACTTGATGTCGCACGTATCAATACTTCACACTAATCGATTTTGAAAGTTGGAAATACTGCAAAGGGAATAGTTGGATTTGAGTGCAGAACTTCTTCTTACAGGTTTCACATTCTTCCAGAAAGCCAAAAGGACGATCAGCAGATTCTAGACAATATGAGCAGAACTAAAGCTCCATCTTGTGGCTTCAAATGAGTATAGAACCACAGAGCACTCACACAGTTTCCGCATGTTGTCCTATCGTACCACTGACAGACTCATTTAACCCCATTGGATTGATCAGTAACCTCAAATACATTATACAACAGCAAATAAGATACATACGTTGTGTCAATGTGAGTGTATTACGGCCTCTATGTGTGTTTTTGAGAAAATAGTTATAAAGCAATAGATATTTTTGATAGATTTGCTAAGTTACTGATTTGAGACGCTGAATGAATGACAGAGAGGACATAAATATCAGTATATAAGTATCTCACAGAGCAAATTGTTTATCTCATATATAGTGTTGGGGAAAATGGTAGATAATGGTTCATTTGATGAGTGAAGCCGAGTCGATGGGTGCGCCGTGTTTATCTCCCACACAAACTTCAAGATGTAACAAACAGAAAAGGGAAGAAGAAGAGAAAAAAAAGACTGTAATTGATTATAAGTTAATTGTGCAAAGGTCTCCCTGATGGGCGCCATCTGTCAAAACGAGCTGTACATTCACTTATTCTAATCATAATTAATTAAATGGCTCACAAATTACATACATCATAGTTAGTATGGGGGGAAACCACAGCAGGAACTGTTATGAAACAAATTAGCTTTAACAATGAAAGAAAATTACATCACATAACTAAATATTATACTCATTTCCGCCAGCCATATTTCTTAATGAATTCTCTAATTAATTTAATTCACGCAATGTGCATAATTTGGAGCTGAAAATGTCAGTGGGTCAGACCGAACCATATTCTATCTGGCTGTCTGTTTCAACGAGTGCCATAATAGCAAAACATGACCTCTATGTAAATTACAGAGACCAACTGTTGTAATTTTAATTCCGGGGTCTAATTAACAAAAAGATATTGTACAACTACATTTAGTCCATTTTCCGCAGACCCCTGACAGTGTGAGACTTTCAACTCGCTGATTCATTTGGCAAAACTTCAACTTGATTCTTGTTTGTTTTTAAGTTGTTTCTCATCAGTGAGTCTCCTGTGTCTGTCAGCGCTACAGAGGCTCCGCTGCTGATTGGGCTCATTCGGAAACCACTCGAGTTAGGATGGTATTTCTGTGTTTAAGGTACCTCTTCAACTCTGTGACACTTATCCCCATTACACGGACTCCGCTCGTCATTAACGCAATCGCAGCTTGAGAGTTGGAACGCTCACCTGAGGTCAACAAGTACCAGGTGACGATGGCAGCAGGTGACTGATTCAAAAGACGTCGTGGGGATCATTTGTGGTTCTATGGGGAAATTTAGAGTGAATCAAATAGATTTGTTAACAACAGAACCACTGAAACGCCACTTTGTGCCGTGTGGAATGGTTAATGATTACGTTGAAGTGGTTTTTCGGTTTGTAATGATTCATTTATCCCTCAGAAGCTCTGAAGGACCATCTATTTTTGAGGATGTGTCAGAAATGTCATTTAATGGACTGTAAACTATTGCATTATAATTTATAGATGAGAAGGGAAACAGAGAGGTGGAAGGGGAATATGTAGGGATGTAGGGATAGTGTGTATGTTATGCACAACATGCCTGTGTTGTGTCAATTCAGGTCCAACTGCGGATGGAGATTTGTGCTGTTACATCCCAGCAATTGATTTTCACTGCTATAATTACAGTTATAGTCTATGTCATGTGTCTTGCCGGTGTTTTTCCTAACCCGCTGCCCGTTCAGTTTAGAGAAAATAAAATAAAATTCACCAAATAGCAAATCCCATCATGAATGCGGAAATGGATGAATAAATGAATAAATTGCCCAGTGGATGGAACATATAAACTAACACATGCATTGCAGGGCTTGGGGGCTATCCCGAGGCCAATCATTTAGCTAACACACTAATGAAAGCCTGTGTAGTGTGGCTAAGGGCAGCCACCATGGGAGGTACCACTCCCCTCCCTCCTCATGTTGGGGACTGTTAATAGGCTGGATGGAGCCAATGGGACTCCCAGGAGACGTCTGCTGATGAAGGGGAAAACCTGTCGCCTCCACTAATCACCGCCTAATGGTTGCAGTAATACAGCTTTTATGAATGTGGTTGTGCATGTGTGCGCCTCTCTCTCGTGTGTGTGTGTGTGTGTGTGTGAGAACATACTGAAGTTTTCATGTTTCAGGTGATGTATTTTTAGAATATTGCTAATCTCGTTAAAGTCAAGTTACATTAAGGGATCTGGAACTTTTGTGTGTATTTAGTTTAGTTATTTGTTAAGACGCTACAATAAATTGTTGAAATACTTTACTGCAACATTGTCTTCTTGACACTTCTATAAGGAAGCGGTGATAACTATCTGGGCTGATTTCAATAGCACTACTTACTTTCTAGATAGATGACTCCACTGGGACTGCATAGAACACTTAAGGGAAATACCACTTTAATTCAGCTTTTAATTTTGCTACTTCTATACTTTTGGACATTTCATTTAGTACTGCTGTATATTCACTTTCATTGATAGACAGAGACAGGAGAGACATGTTTGTCCCAACCCTTAACTTGAAATGTCGTACAGATTAATAGCATTTTATGCAGATAATGTACAATATCTTATGAAATAATTGGAAATTGAAACTTATTATTATTTATTTATTTATTTTTAAATCAAAATTGAAAAGTGGCTATATGGTCATGATTATTGGTTCCCTTTTCTAATACTCAGTTGCAGCCTTTGACAATGATGATGCTTCCAAACGTTTCTTGTAACCATCAATAATCTTCCTGCATCTTTCTGCTGATGGTTTCTTAGATTAGATTAGATAGTACTTTATTGTCAGACAGAGTCCGAAATTTGTGTTGCATCCACAGACACTTGTTTCTCAGATACATACATTGCAATACAACAACCCACACCATCAACAAAGTGCATAGTAGACAAAACAAAACAAAAAAAAAAAACAAGAAAAAGACCAGAACAAGGAAAGTGGCTGCAGTGCTTCCTTAGTCCCTCTTAATTTAATTTTATTTTACTTGTTTATTTGAGAGGGACAATGTGCATCAATGAACGGATCAACCAGAGATGAACTATAGATACACCAGAGCTAGCCAAAAGCTAGTTTTCATCCGTATCAACCGTAAAATACACCAGAATTAGCTAGCTAGTTTTCATCCGTATTCGTCCTATCTAGAGCCTCCAGCCTGATTTAACATTTTGACTTTCTTCAACTGCAACCCTCCAGATCTTCAATGTTTGAAGGATTCACACAGGATTGACCAACTGCACATTTCAGGTCTCACCATTGGTTCTCAATGGGATTAAGATCAGGACTGCTGGCCACTCCAGAACAGTCCAACGTTTTCTATTCCTGGGTGGTTTTGGATGTCTGGGTCTTTGTCCTGCTGGAGGACATATGACCTTTGATTGACAGTGGATAGCACATTTGGCTCCAAAATGCAACAGGAAACAGGAATACTAAGGTCTCTAGAGACGTCTTATAGCCTTGTGAACGATTATGTTGGATGATAATAGTTTTTTCTGACATCCTGAGACTCTTTTCTCTTCACCATTTTCACAGATGATCAGGGAAGCAGAACAGACTGTTTTATCACTTTAAAATAATTGGTTCATTTGTACCATGAGAGCACCTGCAACCTGTCACAAGTGAGTTGAATTACACCGCAAATGAGAATCTGTTTCCTCCAACAGAATTGATTTGTTCTAAATGTGTGCTAACAATCATTTTTGAATTTTGAAAACGATAAAAGATTTTTTCAAATTCTTGTTTGATCATGTGCTGTTGTAAATCAATGGATAAATGTGTGAAGACAGAAAGTTGTTTCAATTTCCAATTACATCAGACAATATTGATCATTACCTGCATGAAATGTAAGTCAATGTAATAATCTTCGCCAGAACTGTAAATGTGTGTATCAAGTATGATTTCCGCATTTGAGGGTACATTTCTCTGAACTGGCAGCACTATAATTACTTAAACACCATTTGAATGCAAAGTCTTATTCTTTGTACATGAATCAAATCAGCCACTTTCATTGGACTGTGCAAAGCAATAATAATGCATATTTAGTTTTGAGTGGTTAAGAAAAGTCAAACTCCTCTACATATTTTTAGATGCCATTCCTGATTCAACACAATGGTGAAGCAGGTTATCTAGGTGCTGGCAAGCACCTGCGCCCAGACAAACACAAAAAAAACCAACAAGAAATCATGTTACCGCACCCCTACACTAACCGCTTGCCAGCACCCTTATATAAGACTTGCTGCGTAAAGCCAATAGTAAGATCTAGGTGCTGGCAAGCACCTGCGCCCAGACAAACACAAAAAAAAAAAAAAAAAAAAAAAAAAAAACGAAAAAAACACAAAAAAAACAAAAAAAAACAAAAAACAAAAAAAACAACGAGAAATCATGTTACCGCACCCCTACACTAACCACAAGCACCTGCGCCCAGACAAACACAAAAAAAACCAACAAGAAATCATGTTACCGCACCCCTACACTAACCGCTTGCCAGCACCCTTATATAAGACTTGCTGCGTAAAGCCAATAGTAAGATATACAGACAGACATATAGATAAAAGTAAAGGGTTGTAGCGAGATAACCATAAAAGATACAGCC
>CABFOS010121626.1:0-18574 GCA_900660315.1 Diretmoides pauciradiatus
ATGTTAATACTCAACACTTTACTACTCAACATGTTAATACTCAACACTTTACTACTCAACATGTTAATACTCAACACGCTATTACTCAACACTTTACTACTCAACATGTTAATACTCAACACTTTACTACTCAACATGTTAATACTCAACACTTTACTACTCAACACGCTAATACTCAACACTTTACTACTCAACACTTTACTACTCAACATGTTAATACTCAACACTTTACTACTCAACATGTTAATACTCAACACTTTACTACTCAACATGTTAATACTCAACACGTTAATACTCAACACTTTACTACTCAACATGTTAATACTCAACACTTTACTACTCAACATATTAATACTCAACACTTTATTACTCAACACTTTACTACAGTTCTCAACACTTTACTACTCAACACGTTACTACTCAACACGTTATTACTCAGTACTTTACTACTCAACACTTTACTACTCAACATGTAAATACTCAACACGTTATTTCTCAATACTTTACTACTCAACACATAAATACTCAACGCGTTATTACTCAATACGTTATTACTCAACACTTTACTACTCAACACGTTACACACTTTAATGTTGTTTACTTTGTTTTAGACGATTTCCTTGTTCATTTGATAGTGTCTTGTTACCTCGATACCTTCCTACTGAACTCTTTTAACCTGTAGCTCAACATTTTCCCCGCGGGAGAAATAAAGAACAATCTCAACTGATTATAGAGCCATTAATACGCAGCGTGAATGAAGAACACTGTGGAGATCAAACACCCTCAGACTGACGATGAACCTGGTTAAAGTTTAACCTGATCTTTATTTAACCATGTGATCCTGCTGAGATTATAGATTGGTTCTTCCAGAGAAACCGGACCAGGAGGAGGAACGATTTCCCATCATGCTGCTGGACTGATCTGATCTGACCTCAGGTGGTTGTTCACTCCCGCTGCTGTCTGAGAACATCTGGATCCAGTGGATGAGAGAACATACTGAACCAGTAGATTCCAGCCCAGCCTGCTGGATCCCTGTATTGTATTGTATTCAATTGTATTCTATTCTATTTGATTCTATTCGATTCCATTGTATTGTATTGGATTCTATTCTATTAGATCCAATTGCATTCTATTCTATTATATGAATGAATGAATGAGTTTATTTTTGAACATGAGATCAAACAATAATAATAACGTTTCCATATGATTTCACATGTTAAACAGAGTAATTAATAACTTAATGGTCTCTAGTGTTCAAAAAAGTGTGAGTTAGTGTTAGTGTTCTTTCAAATCAAAATCAAAAGGGCTTTATTGGCATGGAAAACACAAGTTTACATTGCCAAAGCGGCTGTGCAATAAAGCAAACGTAAACCAAAACAGACTTATTCTGTCAGCGACACGGAGACGTTTCATTTGTGTTACAGCGTCTGGTAGGTAGCAGAGATGCTGATGTAAGATGCGACAGAATCTGCTGTAATAGGATGTGCAGCATTCAAGTCATTTAACGTGACAAAAGGCAATGAAGTAGTGCAGAAACATCTCTCATCTACATTCTCAACAACTTCCACACGGGAAAAGTACTACCTGTATTTTATCTTATCTTATGTTGGTTTCCTTTGTTCAAATAGAGCATTCTGACCAACAAACACACACGCACGCACGCACGGACGCATGCACGCACACACAAACTGTGCAAACTGCTACTGCTGCATTGTTATCGACTGTTTTTGTGATGACAGATAATAGTAGAATTGGTGAGTGAGTGAGTGAGTGAGTGAGTGTGTGTGTGTGTGTGTGTGAGTGTGAATGAGTGGGTGGGTGCAGTGCATTGACAGCATTCTGCACTGTTTCAGTGACTAATGGTAAATATATTACCTGGCATCAATCCAGACGATGCGTCTCTCCATGTAGTCTACAGTGAGTCCGTTGGGCCAGCCCCCGCTGCCCGTCTCCCTGTGGATGGTGCGCCTGCCTTCCCCACTCATAGATGCCGCCTCGATCCTGGGCAGACTGGCATCCCAATCTGTCCAGAAGAGAATACTGCCAACAGAAAACAATGCATGTGAATAGGGGTTCAACATACCATAACGTCAGCTTCCTAGAAAACATGTGGAACACATTCTAATGCAGATCATCATAGCCAATAGAAAAAGGAATTACACAATCCACACTAAAATATTTTAATTTTGCTAAATTCCCATTTTATAAAGGGTGAATACAGGAATACAATCTTACCCATCACGAGGGTCCAGGGCGATGGCTCGGGGGTGCTCCACCTCTCCAGCCAGCAGGGTGGTTCTCATGGTCCCATCCAGCTTGGCCACCTCGATCTGGTCCAGGTTGCTCTCCACCCAGTAGATGTTCCCTGCTATCCAGTCGACAGCCAGGCCCTCAGGGGTAGCCAGCCCATACTGGATCACCACCTCAAAACTGGTCAGGGCTGAGGAGGGGGAACATTAAACTACGGTTATGTTCTCAGTAATTTTATTACACATTTGAATATTTGAATATAGCTAGTAGCTATAGTAGTTTTAAGTGAGTGACATGAGTAATATTATCTAGCATTCTGATGGCACTGAAGTCTATTTGTTAATGGTGTTTTTAAGAAAAATAGATGATGTAATGCAGTCTAATGCCTCAGCTCATGTGTGAACAAATCTCCAGCCAGCACACATGTTTTGCAACAAACTCCTGACAAACACTGAATTGTTTAGAATTCTTTACTCTTATGGAATCAGTCAGAGCGTGGCATGCACTGCTGTGTATGTCAGTGTGGTTTCTACCAACACTATCTTCCCAACACCCCCGTCCCACTTCTATAAAAACAAGTCTCAGTAACCCTGTACCCCCCCTCTCATTTCCCAGAAACAACTGGCTCCCATGCAAACTAAGTGCAAACCCAAGTGTGTGATCATCTCTGGCTGAGGAGGATCAGACAAGTTCTTCACAAGGCCTTCCAGTAGTAATTAGAGGCATGGGCCCTTCATACAGTAGTTTGCTTATTGGAATGCTGGAGCCAGGGCTGGCTATGTGGGGGGGCCGTGGAGGCAGCCTTTGTTAAGCTGTTGGCAATCCTCGGCACCCAGTGTATGCCCACAGCTCTGAAGATGCTGAAACGTCTTCAATAAGAAGCAGCAGGAGCTGATCTATGAGTTGGGCACAGTGTCTTTGCTGAGGAGCCCAGTTTTTATGGAGGAGTTGGAGGGCTGGGAATTGGAACTGCAGTGCCTCCTACACTACATCTCTGCTCTGGCTGCAGTCACGCACAGCGAGTACTGAGACAAATGGGATGAGACAAAGCCTTCCGTGTGCCCTTCTAAGTGCTGTGCTGGGAACACAACCTTGATTGGCAAGGAGACCTGGGGTTTAGGAGCAGGAAAGGCCAGCCGTGACCTGGGAGATTTCATCAGGGTCACAAACAGCTGCTGCTGACCACAAATTGTTCTGAGTAATTACATTCTGAGTACATTAGCTCAGTGGAGGGATACTTTTTGGGGCAATAAGTAAATTCAGGCATAGTCAAGAGCACAAGCACCATGCCTTTCCTCTCTGATGGAACAATCTACTAGTATTCTAATTTTAATTAAGAAAAGATGACATTGAAAATCAGCTTATTATTAGATGAAACCAGCCTCTGTAGTCTACTACCCCCATGCATCCTTCTGTATAACCTGCAACTACAGCAAGCTGTAGCTCACTAGCTACCTCACCTCCATTTTCAGACAGCTTCCCACGGTAGATCTTGTCCTCCACTACGTCAGTCCAGTACAGGGTGCTCTGGTTGAGGTGGAAGTCCAGGGCAATGGTGTTCCTCAGGCCCGGTACCAGCACACTGAACTCCCCCTTGTGGAGCTCAATCCTCCTGATCTCATGCCGATTGGAGAAGATGATGAAGGGCTTGAAGACATCTGAGAGAAAAGAAATTGTACCCACAGATGTTGTAGTGGTTAAATCTCCAACCTCTGGATCCACATGAACTCTGATGGCCTAGGATCAAATCCTGCCAGAGGCTGCTCTCTGATGTCGCCCTGCTCTATGTCCCTCTCAGATTTCCGACCATCTACATCAAAAGATACTTACGGGAATGTGCTACCCACTTTCCTATTTTCAAAATATATATTTAGATACAATTACTAAGCCAATTACATCAAATAGATCCCTACAATAGCATGAGCATTGTGGAGCCTATCAACATAAAGACACTACAGCAGTACAAAGAAACATATTTTGTGGATCTCTCTCTATGTGCAAAGCTTTTCAATGTATACTTCAATGCACTAACTCAATCTATTCTCCCCCTTCCTCCCCCTCACCAGTGCTCTTGCAGCTCTCCATGTCAGACTCCAGCTCCCAGCCTTCATAGCAGGAGCACTTGACACTGGCCTTCTCCTGCTCACACTTCTGGCTACACTTGAGGTGTTTGGCGCAGAAGCTCTGGATGTGGCAGGTCTTGTTGTCAGCTCCCAGCTCCATACCCAGGGGACAAGAACACATGAAGCCCTCCCCAGGAATGATGCTGCAATTGTGGCTACAGCCGCCGTTGTCCAGTGAACACAGGTCTGCGGAGAGGACACAGAGGAGGAATATATTAGAGACAGGAGAACTTAAAAGATAGTGAGGGGCTGTGTTTTGAATATACTACACTACAGAAGGTCTGTCTCTGCTGGTCTCTGTCACCAAACTCCAGTGACCTCATCATATGGAATGGTTTGAGTTACTGTAAGCCTAGATCAGATTAAAAGACTGTTCAAATCTTAGCCAACGAGGGCAGTTCAGACTAAACAACCAGTCTGCCTGCCGTCCGGTCAGGACGCTGTTCACACTACACAGCCGGGCACAGATCACACGCTATACCCCATTCTGTGATTCAAAAACATTTTCCCATTCATCCAGAACAGTTCACTGTAAATACAATTACAAAATATGTGTGTTTACATTACACATATATTTCGAAGTGACATTATTACAACATAACATTGATGAAGAATTTTCTTTGTAATTGCATACTTGTGTGGATTGGTCCAAGCATGCTGTATTTATACTATTTTATATGAGATTTATGCAACAAATAAAATTGTATAGCAACTTATTGAGAGTGGAGCAAGTGGAGTTAGGAATCTTACTGACGTATACTGGTGTGGTAAAAACCAAGGAACCTGTTAAACATGATTCTTTTCTGGTTCCTTCTCTTTTTTGTCCCCCTTGAGCTGAACTTCCATTGCTGTTCTCATGTTGCCTCAGTCACTCTCAGATTTCAGTCTCGATGGAGTCATACACGATCGTGACCAGACTCGACCAAACATTTTTGAATAAATCTTTTCAGGCCAGTGTTGGGTGAGTTGGGCCTAGAGTGTTGGGCCTGTTCGCTCTAGAGGATAATCTGTGCCGACTGTCGGGCACACCCCTCGCCCCCAACCTTGACAGTGCGGATGGTCCCGTGGTGCTTAGAATTGCCATTAAAATGGTCTGGTCGGACCTAGGCGTTAAGTGAAGAAAATAAGAGTGATAGGTGTGAGAGTGTGAGTACGTTACCACAGAGTTTCTCGTCAGAGCCGTCAGGACAGTCATCGGTGCCATCACACAGCTTCTCAGCAGGCAGGCAGATGGAGGCGTTGGTAGCACACACATGGTGGGACATCTTACACACCAACGCCTCGCAGTTGTCCTCATCAGAGTTGTCCTCACAGTCACTGTCACCATCACACACCCAGGCCTTGCTGATGCAGCGGGCTGAGGGGACATGATACCAACCTTCAGTACGTGTCCCTTGAGCATTACACATACATTATATATACATACATACATTAGCATCCGTATGGGCTCTAGCCTGCACTGTCAGAAAAGCTCATGACCCTTGACCTGTTATAGATTGACCTGATGAGAACATCCTCACCAGAGTCTCTGCAGCTGAACTTGACGGCCGGGTCGCACATGTGGGTGACACCCTCGCAGTTGTTCTCATCGCTCAGGTCCATACAGTCGGTGTCCCCGTCACAGCGCCAGCGCATGGGAATGCACAGGCCGTCCATCCGACACTGGAACTCATCTACATGGCAGCCGCCTGGAGGTCGGGTCGCTGGAGAGAAAATGGTAAGAGAGAGTATGATAATTAGCTAATAGCTTGGATGGAGAACACAGTTTAGCCAACAAAACACAACTTGCCATCAGCAACAACTAACAGACGGGAGAAACAGGAAGAGAATCACAACTAGCAAACAGTCGCAGACAGTTAGCTAAAAAGTAAGAGGAGAGGCACTGACATGAGAAAGAATAGGCCTTTCTGGTCATTAACTGATGTGTAGCTACGCTGGGTCATTGTTGTTTGACTTGGCCCTGATACGGGGCCAAGTCAAACAACAATGACAATCAGCCTGTCCTCACAGCAGGCAGATTACAGGCAACACTAAGGACGTGGTATAATGACATCCCGTCATGGCAAAGGTCAGTGTTTGGCATAGCTGAAGCAGGAAATGGACATGGAACCTTTCACCGCTGGAATACAATATATGGGAGGGGAAGGCAAAAGTATTGCTTCTAATGACTTCCAGACAGAAGGCCAAATGTGCCCACACACACACAGAGCACAGCTTGCTCATTCGGCCAGGTCCTGCTGGATTGGACGTGTTGTGTACTGGGACTCGACACCATTGGCTAAGAATCTGCCTGGATTGAGTGTACCAAAGTGCAGATCTACATTTATACACACTTCTCCCATTTCAGGGCGGACAGGGCAGCTGCAAAGCAATTATTTCCTCTTCATGACCTAATCTAAAGCGGGAGAAAAGGCGACGTGCGAGACAGGAAAAAGAGGTCTAAGGAGATCCCTACGGGGCAGCCTGGCCTGACCTCCAGCACAGCCACGGCCAAACTCTGTCTCAGTCATTACCACATAGACTGGTTAACCAACACACAGCAGCAGTGTGAAAACATCTGTACCATTTGCACAAGCCCAATGAAGAGTTGCATTGTTGAGTGTGGCCATTTAAACCACAAAAGCATAAACATGTCTTGAGTGCAGCAACATAGAAGATTTGTTTAAATGATAACTGGAAGTTCGAGGGCAGGCAGAGGCATGCAGAGCAAAAGAAAACAGGACTGGGAGGAGGCAGACCTCATCTTTGTTGACAACATCTCTACAACCCCAAACAGCAATATATAAACATAGTGAAATACAAGACACATAATGTGACTGAGATACAATTGGAAAAAAATATAAAACAACGGCAAATATATTGTCTCCTTTTATGGAGCTGTAATTTAAGACACCAGACAGACAGTCTGTATCTACATGCATCGGGGGAGGGGAGTCAATACTGTAGCAGTGTAAAGCCTATGACTGTGCCATTTCAGCCTGGTTGGCACAGTATTGGTCCTCACCCTGGTTGGTACAGTTGGCGTGGGTCTCATCACTGTAGTCCCCACAGTCATTGTCCCCGTCACAGGTCCAATACTCTGGGATACAGCGTCCACTGTTACACTTGAACTGGACACTGGAGCAGGAGTGGCTGCAGCCTGCCTCGTCACTGTTATCACCACAGTCATTGTCTGAAGAAGCACACACACACAGATTTGATATGAGCTATTGCTTCCCATTTAAATACAGCTTCAGGGATGGTTGTGGAAGTCTCAGATGGTGACACTCACCATTGTCACAGCGCCAGTTGACATTGATGCAGCGGCCATTGGCACAGGTAAACTGGGTTAGAGGGAAGCAGGTTGGGTAGGCTGGGGAATGGGGCAAGAGAGGACGCTTAAGTAACATGAGCACACTAACATTTGTCATTTCTAACCAAACCGTACAGTAAGCAATTCAAACACAAGCAACAATGGAAAGGTACAGTGAAGTAATGAAGACTCACCACACGAGTCAGGTTCATCGGAGCGGTCTCCGCAGTCATCATCCAGGTCACAAGTCCAGGAGATTGGGATGCAGCGGCCACTGGCACAGGGGTACTGGTTCGGCGGACATGTGCGAGCTGATAGGGGGACCAGGTAAAAGAAAGTTTATTATTAAGCTTTATCTTCATCAATTCAAACATTATCTACAATCTCCTCCAATCTAGACCTCACCTCAGCACTGAAACAGCTCTAATAAAACCAACAAATGCTATTATCCAGAACTCTGCCTGTTCTCATTGATTCAAGTGCAGTCATTGCAGGGGCTATTCTAACATGCACTGAATGGATAAGTTGCTAGTCCATCATAGGGTAAGAACACATAAACAGATCAACACAGATAGACAGACAACAGAGTCACCAATTCACTTGAATTGCATGTCAAGTGAATTGTGGGAGGACATCAAAAAACCCAGAGGACACCCACGCAAACACAGGAAGAACATGAAACCTCCACAGGACCAGGGCCTTCTTGCTGTGCAGCAACAGTGCTAACCCCCGAGCCACCGTACCGCCTGCTAATAAACTTGAATCTTATAGTTTAGAAATGAAAAGATGGATGACAAATAACTTTCATTGCAATAATGCTGATAAAACTGAAACGCTCACTCTAGGCCCTAAGCTACAAAGAACTCAAACTTTGTACATACCAGAGCAGGTGGTGTTGGATTCATCCTCGTCATTACCACAGTCATTGTCCCCATCACACAGCCAGCGCATGGGGATGCAACGGTTATTCTGGCATTTGAATCGGTCCGTTGGGCAGGTGTGCTGGTCTGGGGAGAGAATAAAAAGACACGTTGGTGGTTGGTTTGTGGTTGGTTGGCATACACCAACACTTCTTTTTCAAGATCAATTGATGGAACTGAAAAATCCGAGTTCGATAGAAGGGGTTTGAGACATGGAGGAGGATAACATACGACAAAGCTTGGGGGTAGTCTTGGAACGTACCATGGTGTGAGTAAATAGAATGTGTCTTAGCCCACTGAGCAAACAAAACACCATGATGTTGTCTGTATTTGAGATTGTACCATTTGTCCTGCCAAATGATCTGGTGGTCCTCTAAAAGTATAGTATAAAAGTATAAAAACATTCAAGACAAAAATGAGTCCCTGGTGCTCACTATCTCTATGACGAGAAACCTGGCCAGAGAACTAATGGCCACATTACATTGCATGGAAAGAGACAATCTTGGAAAGTACAGTTAGCACTTTGTCAGCTCTCCTTAGCTTACGCTCTTCAACAGAATTTGTTTATCTGTGTGTTGCTGTGTAACCATGACGATGACGTGACACACTCACGGCAGAGCTCAGGAGCCTCATCGCTGTTGTCCAGACAGTCGTTGTCCCCGTCACACTTCCAGCGCTCTTGGATGCAGCGGTTGTTCTTACAGGCAAATTCCCCAGGCTGGCACTGGGGTGGGGGCATGTAGGAGGGGTTGGCTGGAGAGGAGAGGAGGGTGGGAAGAAGAACAGAAGGCGTGTTAAGACAGAGGCTGAGCTACAACAACAAAACAAAGCTTTGTGGTGCACAGGTCATCTTCAGTCTCTTTTATAGTTAAGACAATACTAGTGAAGGTTCTTTGAAGCGTTCCCCCAGATCTGGCAAAGATGGTGAGTATAGCTTTCAAATGGAAAGTACAGCCCAGTATTCTTTAACAGTCTCAGCTCCTGCTGAGTAATGATTTTTCCATAACTTCCCAGATTGGTCTTTGGTGAACCCGTCTACTGGTGCAGCTGCTAACTACCTTTGCAGGTGACATTATCAGCGTCCAGGATTTGATCGTCAGCACAGCCACAGGACCTGCCGTTAGGAATCACCAGGCACAGACTGCTGCAGCCACCGTTGTTGACTCGACACGCATTGGAACCTACACACAAACAAGACGACAGGAAGTTCAACAGCTGCTGAAACACTTGGAGTACAATATGGGCTAAACACGGTATATTTACATACAAAATATTATATTCTTATACTTGTGATGAGGTGAGAATGAATAAGGACTAAGACTAAGAAGAAACCTTGCTGCTGGTGCGCATCATACACTCTGATCTCAAAGATGGGGGGCCTCTCATTGCGGAGCAGGGTGACCGTCTTGGTGGCCTGGTCCAGTTTGTAGATGCTCCCACCACGGTACTCATTCCAGAACAGAAATTGTTTGTAATGGCACAAGCCAAAGGCATGGTTAAGTTCCTGCCCCTCATACACCACCTGGCCAATCAGGAAACAGCACACAGAAGGGTCGCATCTCAAAACATTACCTCAGTGTTATTTGTGTCCCAGTAAAAAGCTCATGAAAGAGCTTGAAAGTGACGCAACCATCCTCTAACTTCTCCCCTCGCAGTACCAACCTTACGCTCAGTGGTGTTGAGGTAAACCATCTCGATACGGTCATAGTAAGCATCCACCCAGTAGAGGATACCATTGGGGATGTCCAGACTCAAGCCATTAGGCCACAGCACCGTCTTGCTAGTCAGGAACACTTGGTGGTGGGATCCATCCATCCAAGCTTTCTTGATCTTTCCCCTGTTGCTCTCTGTGGGGTCCTCTTCCCAGTCTGTCCAGTACATCCATCTGGAGGGAGAAATGGCATCACATTCAAAAGGCGTACAAAATAAGGTGTTTCTGTGCGAGTTGGAGGTATCCAAGTTTGTCTTTGACTATTGATTCTCTTTGTAGAGTATATCAAAAACCTACAGTACTGGCAGCTGCAATTGACATTCAAACATAACCCCTCAGACCCTCTTCTCCCACCATGCATGTTGCACTCAAATGTAGGCCCCAAACAATACCATTTCTGAGAGAAAAATACAATATCAATATTTGCCCAGAATTGTCTTAAAGCAGAAGCCTATTATGATGTACAGTAGCTAGCTATGTTATTGGTTAATTTCCAGGCTTTGAAAGCAATCTAGATTGATTTGTGAATGAATGAACGACACACGGCTCGGTTAGATGCACTGGCTACCCCCTTAGTGTCTCACCCATGCTGAGGGTCCACCACAATAGCACGGGGGTGGGTCATCTTTCCCTCAATTAGCGTCTTGCGGGTCTGGGAGGCCTTCTCCAGCCTGGCAACACTGATAGTCTTCTTAGGCCCATCATCTGTCCAGTACAGATTACCTCCCATCCAGTCCACCGCTATACCCTCTACTGTGTGGATACCTGAGACAAGGAAGAGAAGAGAGATTATAAAAGTGTTGATGAGGGGGGACTGAAGGCACTAACTTCACTTAATTCTTTTCTTTCATTAATTCTTTGACAGAAATAGTCAGAAAGTAGCCATAGTTTCTAGTACCGTATGCAAACCCATCCTTCCGTCCTTACCTTCCTTCAGTATGGTGTCTCTCTCTGTGCCGTCTATCTTCTGTCGGCCAATAATGTAGCTGGTAGCATCGGCAAAGTAGATGAATTCACTGGCAGCGTGGAAATCCAGAGCTCTGGGGTTCATCAGGTTCTCTATGGGAATCATGTACTCATCGGGCACCTTGGCATTCATGTCCATGCCCCTGATGATTCCAGGACGACCCTTACCGTACACCAAGAATAACTCATGGTCCGGTTCTGCAGAGAACGTCATCAATGTCATTATTACTGTCAGTAATTTTAACATCACCGTCACCATCATCACAATCATCAATACATACCTGGACTTGACTTTGTCATATCAAATCTGCACCTCCTCTATCATACTCACTCTTGCACGACTTGCCGTCGCTGCCTAGGCTGAATCCAGAGCGACAGCGGCAGGTGCGAGTCTTGTGGCTGTTTCCCAGCAGGCAGATGTCAGAACAGCCTCCAGCCTTGCCAAACTGGTCCAGGGCACATGCATGGCTGCGCACTGGGCACGGGGGGAGTGACACATAAACAATGCAACACAATTACACAATGGTACAGTGGGTATAACTCTAATGACACTGTGGCTGATTGCCAGCCAGTGCTGCTTAGCGCCAGGCTGTGCCCATGCTAGGTGTGTACCTGGAGGTTGGCGCCTCTGGTGGTACACGTGTAGGGCGGCACCCCGGTCTACCCGCGTCACCACATGGAAGTCAGAGCTATTGAAGCGGTTAACGCGGATCACACTCGTCTTGGGGTTGAGGTTTCCTTCGTCGGAGTTAGTGGCATACAGGTAGTTCTCAAATACAGTCAGTCCGTATAGATGCTCAATCTGAAGGAAAAACACAACAGAGGAGTAAATACTCTGAGCACTGATGTTACTAATAAATCAGCTCATGGAGGATGACTAATGACTCATAATATCTTTAGTGTACACACACTGGAATTTTTTATGCTGCTTGGAAAAATGTGCACGAAGAACTTCCCTCCAACTTACTGTAATCAGCATAAAACAGATTTTGATAGGTCCTAAAAATATGACGAAACCTCTGAACGACAGAGAGAGAGAGGGAGAGAGAGATACAGAGCTACAGTAGAGAGAGGACGTGTGTTTGTATAAACGTGGCACAGGGCAACATAGGGGCTCAACTTCCCATCTGTTAAACAGAAAGGGGCTTTAGTTTTATAAGGGTCTGTGTTGTGGGGCTCTCTTCTACTGTCAGAGAGATGTATAGGCTGGGTTCATATTACATCCGCCCCACACACACACACACGGTCCTGATTTCATTAAGATCATTAGTCCACTATAAGCTCGAGCCAAGCTTCTCTAAGGCCAGACTAATATGTTTAGCAAGGCACTAGCCAGGAACATCACACACTTTAAGAAATATCAATCAAGGCAATAAAAAGGAGTTATCCCAGACAGACTGTCTTCGCCTAGATACACAAGAGGACGACTGGAAAACAGTACTGTCTCAAAAGATGATGAGAGTAAATCAATGATGAGACAAATTTGAATAGCAGATGTTCGGTGCATGAAAGTTAATGCAGAGACTGGGTTGTTGCTCAAAAGTAGGCTGAACTACAGTATCAGTATGCACCCTTAGTATGTGCATTTCTGCGTGCTTTTTTGGCATTTGTGTTCGTGTTGTGTTTGTTAGTGTGTGTCAATCTGTCCATCTAGCCATGCAGCCATCCCTCCATCCTCACCAGCAAGCCCTGGATGATGGTGTGTCGGTTTTTGCCCTCATAGTCCACCACCTCGATGTAGTCCAGATAGGCATCAGCCCAGTACACCAGCCGGTTGACCAGGTCCAGGGTTATACCATGGGGAAAGACGATCTTACTGTCCACCAGCTTGGTGCGGTTCTGACCATCCATGTCACAGCGTTCCACCCTGGGTGTAGACCCGTAGTCTGTGAAGAACACTTTGCTGTAGCAAAAGAGGAGGAGAGAACAAGATGGGGAGGTTAGGGTGGAGAGAAAGAGTGAGGCGCATTCATATTTCAATTTGACTTGAATATTACACATTTATTCAACTTTATTGAGTAGATAAGAACAGTCTGTAGCAGGGTGAGAAATTAATTTGATAAACTACTAAATACATTTGCATTGCACATTGTAAATATACACTAATCTTGTTTTCACTTGTTCCCCAATGCTGGAAAATTGCTCAGGAGGATGGTGGCATTTCCCCCGCTAGTCCCTCACTAGTCCACCCCCTCGATTGTTGAGTTGTTACGATATTGGCCGTTTAATTTTTTGTTGACGCAGTGGTTTGGGGTCAGCAATTTCTTCTACTGCTGCATGGTGCCAACATTATCTATTGCTTCGGGCTGCATGCTCCGTTGTTATCTGATCAAAATCCACTCAATTTTTCTCCTCCAGAGCGCACTGGAAAGAACCCATTCATAGGCTTTCACAAATCACCTATGGTGGCCATAGCAGTCATATTCAGGGGTGAATACATGATAGCTCAACGTCAACATGGTGAAATGCACAAAAAAAGGGAATTGCGAATATAAAAAAATATACATATTCCACAGGCATTTTATGGGTATTTAAACTTTCAGTGGTCTGTAGTTACTTTTATGGATCAACACGTTTTCAGGACACCAAAAAATGGAGATGTGATACCTTGGAAAAAAGGAACAATATCAAATGCAAGCTGTTTTTTTTCATCACTATCAGGAAACTGAAGAAACGATCTTGCCAATTTCTGTGCATGTGCGCATTTGCTTACGATTCTATGGCTATGCATAGCACACAAATCTTTCCATTTGTGGGAAGTGCTCCGATTGCTGACCGCCTGCTCAGTCAGCACACCGCCTGATCATAAGACAGCTAGCTTTCCTCTAGGATGTTGCTCAAGAACAGCAATAATGGACCATTTGGTCATGTAGGGTGGACGGCAGTACCGACCCCATGGCCGGGTCCAGTGCAATGCCTTTAGGGTTGTAGAGCTCCTGGTCCAGCAGAGTCACACATGTCTGGCCGTTCTTGTTGCAGACAAACACCCGGTCGTCCACGTCATCCACAAAGTAGAAGTTTCCGGTCAGCCAGTCAATAGCCATCTGCTCCACATCTGAGGGATGGGGGGGACAGAGTGGGGAGAGAGAGAGAGGAGAACATAGAAAATAGGACAGTTAAATAAGAATATGGGAGAATTCTGGTGGCACTTTCCTAAAAAAACATTTGAGGAAGGAACACTGTCCAGCGCTCACTCTCTCGAACTAAGAGAAACAAAACAATAGCACAGAATTAATTCGTTTGTGTCATGTTGCTGCTTTAGCGCCCACCAGTCTTTGATTAAGAGGAGCAGGGCATGCAGGTTGGAGATCAACAGATAGAGTGGAGCTGACTGAAAACACAGCACACTGGCCTCCGACTGGGGAGGGAGACACATGACATTAACACTATACTACCAGGCCCTTGTTTGAGGATCAACTGTAAAACTATATGCTTCACACTGCCAAATAAAGACTTCAGAAGGTCAATCAAGTTTGCTGGCACAAAGAGACCATGCGCTGAATCAGTGTCTATGAAGCAAACGTACATGTAAGGCAATAATTATACAAAGCAACCAAATGAGTCATCCTCGGAGACGGTCCATACGGATAACTTTTCATCGTATCTCTGCATATGTTCATGACTCTTAGTGTCACTTCCTACAATACATTTGAAGGGCAAAGAGATACAATACAAATTCATTTCAATCAAGTGTGTAATTAAGGATGTTAATTCTGTATCTATTTGAGCTACTTCCAGCTCTAAAGCTTTGACACTATAGGAAATCTACATAAATGTAATTCATTCACCAAGTATTGCTGCAACGCCATTCATAAAGGATGGAAATTTAGAAATTGCACAACTCTCGTTTCTACAAAGCTAAAATAAAGGAGATGGAAAGAGGAACCCTTGCAGATGAAGACCTTTACTCCGGACACAACACTCATCAGTGGTTTGAAACACTAAGGCTGTCAGTATTGGAGAGGATTCACTTCCTGTTTCTGTTCCCTGGCTACCCTTGTGTTCTGGACACTTGTGGTCTATCAGAGAAGGTGTGGGAGACCCAGCTGTGGGCAGGGAGGGAGCTTGAAGATGCACTGCCTCCCCATACAGCCTTGTGTTTTAACAGCTGCCACCATGCTTCCTTTCAAAGCAGGACATTGTATACATACACACACACACCCACACACACATGCACAGACACAGTATCAAAGCCACGCAAATAACTCCAGTTAATCCACAGGACAACTTTGATGTTGGGGTACACACTTGTCCAGCTCCCCCTGGCCCCCCACCCACCATCCTCCGTGAGCCAAGATTGCAGGGCTCTGACCATTCATAAAGAAATCCTCTGGGCTTGAGGCCCCAACAATGGCAACCATGCTGTTCAGAAACAGAGCAAGTTCCACAACAGAGCATGCAGACATCTGGGCTCAATGTACCCCCCCCCCCCACACACACACACACACACACACACACACACAAACACACACCCACACACACACACACACACACACACACACACACACACACACACACACACACACACACACACACACACACACACACACACAGCTTCAAAGGGCCTGCCCCACATGGAACTGATGCTTTGGTGCTATAATGTAAGCAGAGCTGAGGAAGGTGGGGGCAGCCATGGGGGGATGGGATAGTGGAGTGTATGGGAAGGAGAGCGAGGGAGGGAAATAAAAAAATAAAATATATCTTACAACATTAAAATGCCTGGTGCGACTCCAAGCAGGAAATCAATCATTGACAATCAGCAGAGATATTGGCCATCTCATGTTTGGAGGGAGGTAACTGTAAATACAGATTCTAATAAAAAGAGAGGGAGGGAGCAGAGCCAAGCCAAGCTGTTTCGCAAACATCAGAACCAGGATTCTGACAACAGGGGAAGTTGGGCATGGGGTTAGGAATAGTGATACTCCCATTGGTACCAGTTCTAAACCATAGCTCTCCTTTAAAGAGAGCCAGCTGGAAGCTTGGCTGCACAAGGCATTGATTAGACGCAGATATAGAGCAGACAGCCAGTTGTGCAACCCCACGACTAGTGGAGCCCCCAACCCAGAGAGCCAGTCTATATCTGTTGACGGTGTCTCACTCACTCCCACTCATGTCGTTTCTGGTAAGTGGAAAGTTTGCTGGGAAAATTCAATGAACACACCTCTTTCTCCTCCTCCAGCCCCCCTGTCTCAGAGCCCTGCCACTTCCTGCCCTTAACACCTACCAGCTCACACTACTCTCTCCTGAGGAAACATTTCACACACTGAGGGGGTCTGGCTGGGGCAACACACATGCACATGCACACACACACATACAAACTTTGCTCCCATGCGAGTAGCATTCCTATTTACATAAAGAGCTACAACCTATTTAGTCTTTCAATCTAGTTACACACTTTCGCCTCAGACTCTGAAGTAGCACCGTAGAATTTGTACTTCATCAATGTTATTTCCACCGTTTGCATGTCAGTTTTAATATTTAATAGTTAAGCACATCTGAAGTGTCATTACGGAACTACAGTAATCCTCCCAATGCCAAGAAGATGACAATAATCTACATAAAGACTTCTGTAACCTCTCAAGAGCATAGTTTTGGAGCTCAGATATTAAGGTTTTCCATAACATAACATATACAGTAGTGTGGACAAGTCTGTAAAAAAACACACACACAAAACGAAATAATGAAATTAAAAGTTTTTCAAATGATCAAAACATGTATTATAAAGAGCAGTAATGTAAAAAATAATAATAATGCAGAAAATGACCCAAATTACTCAGGTGCCTAAGACTTCTGCACAGTACTATAGTTTCTATTTAAAAGGCTATAGCCACCTGACACTCCACTGGCCAATGCTTCATTAGGAGAAAGTGAATCAGAAAGGTGATTGGTTGTCTGTAAAGGATTACAGGGGCTCTGTGACACCATCCTGCCCATGATAAAACTAAATACAGCAAAAACTAAAAGATGGCTTAGGAACAAAGGCCTGGCACAGTGACGAGGGGGAGAAGAGGAGATGGACAGACGGCGGTGCAGACGAGTGCTGGTCCCTGCTGTGGAGTTCCGCTTGGAGGGAGGAGAGGATGGGACGGGAGGCTCTGCTGCTCTTTTATCTTCCCAGGCAGGGAATCACACATTCAGACAGAGCAGGCCACATCTGGAACCCTCGTCTATTCATCTGCCCAGCTCTCTCAGGCTCCCAGAAGCTATTAATCATCCTATTTGGGTGAACCCTCCCTCAAACACCCCACCACATACTTCTATGAGTGCACCTGAGCCACGATTATTACGAAACACATCGGCTAGGATTGACCAAATAGCTCATGTTGACACTGATTACATGATTTGAATTTTTTTAAATGAAGGAGCATATGAAAGCGCACACCTCCAAGCAGAAGCATGAGAAATGGGTTAATTGAGAAGTATACACAGAGGTCACCCTGGTCCGGATTAACTATTAGCTCAACACTTTAAACTACAAAACCACATACAGCAGACGGCCTTTTGACTCAGCTGAGGACAGCACAATTAAGGAGTTTTTGTTCCCTTATCGCAGCTGACAGCAAAGACTGACGTAACATGGAACGTTGTTGAGTCACAAGGAGTGCCTCCTGCCTTTCTGTCTGCTCTCTGCGTGACTTGGGACAACCTAAAGCCACCGACCGACTGCCCTGCCCGGACTCGCATGCCACAGCACAGAGGACCGTGTATAGATATGTCTCATGCCTTGCTCACTGCTGTCCACGCCCGCCGCACCCTGATCAGGGCAAAGAACATTTACTTAATAATTAAATAGAGATTTATTTACCCAATGACATCGTACTGTGTTTAACTTTAACGATCATTTGTCATTGAATTGGGTCATTGCAGCAGCAGAGGATATATACGTAAATAAGAGTGAGACAAATGGAGAGTACTGAAGATAATACAACTGGTCATAATGAAAACACAGCAAATAAATAAAGATAGATGTTATTGACATATTTCCAAATGCGCATTGCTAGCTATTCATAGTATCCGGTGTACATATTGGAGATCACAGAAGTAGAAATGTCTCCAGAGGTGCAGATATCCATTGTAAGCTTACATGTTTTACAGTTGGAGCTACACAGAAATGAGGTAGTAAAAAATATCACAGCAGATTCATCAAA
The DNA here is from genome assembly GCA_900660315.1 of Diretmoides pauciradiatus. Taxonomy (NCBI): domain Eukaryota; kingdom Metazoa; phylum Chordata; class Actinopteri; order Trachichthyiformes; family Diretmidae; genus Diretmoides; species Diretmoides pauciradiatus. Next base: position 18,411 of record CABFOS010121626.1, read on the forward strand.
GGTAATATGTCACTAAGGAATAGGTACTTTAGACAAAGGTACGTGGGTCTGAGTGTGTGTGTGTGTGTGTGTGTGTGTGTGTGTGTGTGTGTGTGTGTGTGTGTGTGTGTGAGCTATGAGCAAGTGACCTGACTGGACAGGACCTGAGACGGACAGAGGAATGT
>CABFOS010121627.1:0-14942 GCA_900660315.1 Diretmoides pauciradiatus
AACACAGACAAATCATTAACTCCTTTGCTCCCTCATACCATCATACACACACACGCACAGGAAAACAACTAATGATGTTATTGCAATGCTATTGATTGTGCTGCCGGATGGGGATGAGTATTACCTGAGGAAGCAGCTGTTAGCAAGAAAACATGCGCTTAGACTGTAGGCTGTTAAGGCAGAGACGCGCTTAAAGACACTAAAAAACACAAGCACATAATGAACTCCCTTTTCCCCCTTATTCTCTCTCTCTCTCTCTCACACACACTCACACACACACACACACACACACACACACACACACACACACACAACTCATCTAATGATGGAATTACATTGCTATTGATTCTGTTGCCTAATGGGCTTAAGTATTACCTGAGGCAGCGGCTGTTAGCTTTACTAGAGCTACAGGGCGAGGTTAACTGCTCTACTCACTGTAAAAAGGCCTCGCAACAAAGCTGTAAGAGAGTAATTAAGGGCAAGCATGGACTGTTTCCACAGTATCTCTCTCTCTCTCTCTCTCACACACACACACACACACACCAGAAAAGCGGCGCCATGTGCACACTGGTGGTTGTGGCTCCTTGTTAGGCCAGTTGGTATAATGACAAATTACATTGTTATGGATGTAACAGTACCGTACCATGTCATGTTGATCGAGTGCTCACCATTAGATATCAGCCAACTGATGTATTGAAATGATTCATTACTTTTACAGAATAATCAACTTGAGATCTAACATACAGTATGTTTATGTTAGTTACCACAAGTCATTTTAATTTGACATGTTTTGAACCTGACATGTTCGTGATACTGTACTTTGGAAGATCTCAGATATACAAAATGACATGTTAGCCTTGTATATCCTTGTATACAGACATATTAGTATCAATGGATTCCTAATTGAAAGATATATTGAACATGTAAGGACTCACTGCAGTATAATAAAGCTCTGATTCAATATGATGCAAAGATACAATACAAATAGAAATTCTAACAATAAACGAACTTCACATTTCTCAGTCCTGATTTTGCCTTACAATTCAGCTCAAGTGAACATTTTATTGTTAGTACTGTTTCTATATTTAACTCTAACTGAAGTAGAATTCAGTATAAATTAATCTTAGTAAATCACTTCATCAAATAAATGACAATATTTCCCTTCTTGACAATGTACCACACAAAAAAATCAACATCACACGTTGAGATTATAGACCTGAACACACCAACACCTGCACACACACAGAAAGACACACACACAGACATTAACACCTACATACACACACATGCACCAGGCCTACCTCTCTGATGCTCACTGTTGTTTTCGTGGTGTTTCCTCTCGTCTTTGAGTGGCAGCTGGTGGCCCAGGGCTGAGGAAAGCGCCAGGAGGCTGGCAGTACCGGCCCCGGGGGGCAGAGGGGCCTGGAGACCCGCCGGGTGGGGCGTGATCGGGACAGGTATGGCATGGCCATGAGACAGGTGCTGAGCCTGGAGCTGCTGCTGCTGAACACACACACACACACACACACACACACAGAAATACTAGATTTCGATATAATGCTGTATGTGTGCACAGAGAAAACAAGAGAGCTGGAATGGAGAACAGGAGAAAGGAAGGAAAAGCGAGAGACAGAAGGGTAAAAACAAATGTGCTTGGGACCACTACTAGAAAGGAATCAGCAGCTGCTCTTCAAGAATATATTCAAATGTGTGTCCAAGGCATCCTGCTGTGATGAACAAAAGTAAGTTTTCAGCCGACACATTTCAGCTAGAAAGAGCCTTCGTCAGTAGCCAGTGCCCTGATAAACTGCCAGTTACCAATGTGAAATAAAGGCTTTTAACTTTCGTTCACCTCAACAGAGCGATTCTTTGATTTTTAATACATTCTTGGGAGAAAGGAAGTATCTGGGTTTGCAGAGCCTCTGCAGTACATGAGCAGCAGGATGAGCATGAGCCCTCGTGGTTAGTGAGGTTGTCCCCCAACCAGATCCATCCAATGGGGCCACATCTGTCAGAGTAGCCTGAACCCCTACCTGCTGACCCTTTCTCTTCACTATCTCATGCTGGATCCATTTGTGTCACACACAACTAACTGGTCCATTCTGCCATCATTTAGCAGTAGAGGAACTTCTCCTCCACTGTCCTCTTTATCTCTCTCTTTCCATTTTTTCTCTCTGTACCACCAGTTTTCAACTTTTCTCTTTACTTCCTTCTCTCCTGTACAGTAGTACCTTCTTTTTCAATGTGTGTGTGTGTGTGTGTGTGTGTGTTATGTGCAATACACCCACTCCAATGATGGCGTTGAGTTCACCCATAGTGACCTGCTTGGCTCTCTCCACAGCCTGCACCACCTGCTGCTGATGCTAAGTAGAAGAGTGAAAGAGAGAGAGAAGGACAGACAGAGGAGAAGAAGAAAGACACAAGAGGGAAAATGAGAGCAATACATACGCATAAGTTTGAGTCAGAATGTTGATTGATGCAGACATCACGGTATTAAGCAATCTATGACTTTTATCGACCCCTACTGGTGACCAGTGGGATGCAGGAGGATTTTAAGGACCCCCCTCCCATTTTTTTTGCTGTGGGGCGGTAATAAGCATACTTAGTTCCCCTTTAAATAACAATCAATAATGAAGGTTTGGTTTGCATTACGACTGTACAGTGCTGACACAAACTTCTGCTGCTTGTTTTGCTGAATATTGAATTTGCAATAGGAGTTGTGTTGCATGGGGTCAAAGCAACATCCAATTTCTTTCATTATTGAGCAAAAATGTTTATGCTAGATGCTCATATTTCTCTGTTAGACTATAATTAAAGATTTTCTCTGATGTGCCAGTTGCTCTGAAGGGATTCTTCACAGCACTAGAATACCATGTTTAGTATCATCTTTAGTAACACCTTTCCCTGTGATTGAAAAATATAACTTTAAAATGGTAAATGAATCGTAATCCTTATTTTCCAATTAACTGAGCAGCCTGAGTAAGTATTGATGAAAACAAAATAAAGATACGAGAAACACAAACATAAAGACAGGGAGACAGATATGGAGAGAGAAGCTTGTCAGGTTAAGTCATCCAAAGGATAGAGTGAGACAGAGAGAGAGAGAGAGAGAGAGAGAGAGAGAGAGAGAGAGAAAGAGAGAGAGAGAGCCAGTGAGAAAATCCTGGCCAATGTTATGTGACACATTGGACACAGAGCACTCCATAGATGACTGGTCAAGGCACATGGAGAGGCAGAACACTGAACCACTGTTAGCCAAATACGGAATCGTAAATAAAGAGAGAGGAATAACACGACAGGCAAGAGAACCAGACAAAGAGAACAGAAATGAGCAGACAGAGAGGATGCTGAATCTGCACACACACAATGGAGGAGGCGCACGGAAATTATAAAGACTGTAAAGATAGAAGGTCCAAGAAGGAATGTAAGAAATAGAAAGCAAGCTGGAGATTAAACATTTATCTGTATTACAAGAGATAGCAAGTATTAATGGCATGAACAGTGAGGTTACAAAACCAAACCAAACACAGAGTGAGATTGTTACAAACACCAGCACGTTAAGAGAGAAAAAAAGAGCTGCAAGAAAAGATAGGGGAGGAAGGAAGGAAGGGAGGAAGGAAGGAAGGAGGGGAGGAAGGAAAGCCTGGAAACACAAGAGAGGCTTAGATTGGTCAGTCTGATAAGTATCAAAGTATAAAAGACAAAAATAAAGAACTATGCACACACAATATCTCAAACAGGAGACAAAGGGGCAAACAGGTGCTGAAAGGGAGAGAAAAGAGCGAAGAGAAGAACAGAAAAATACAATAAATACAATTGATCACCAGGAAGAAAAAGAGAAGAAGAACCATTGTTCTTTCAGGAGGAGAGCTCAAAAGAAAAGATAGATGAGGTACAGAATGAGAGAGAGAAAAAGGTTTAGATATACCATACAAAAATATAATATCATTTTAAACACAAAAGGGGACGAGTAGTCAAACCATTGGAAATGGCCATTTAGAGTGTTACAAAGAAGGGTGTTGTTGGTGATGAAGTAATAACTACAAATTATACGTTATTTTAACTTTATAGAATTACAACTGATTTCCCACCCATTTAGCAACACTCTAAAAGTGTGGATTGGGAACACAAGGGCCAAAGCACATATCTGACATTGGCTACATGTGCATATGTCATATATGCAAGTAGTTGTCACTCAGAGAGTGAAGGCAATGCCTTGGACAGGCAGAACACAAGGAGCCCATAGAACGTCTGTCTGTCTGGCCAGCAATCTGGGTTCATCTTTATGCTGAGAGAATGTTGGTTTTGATGGTGGAATTGGACTGAACATTTTGTTGTGCACTCTAGTTGGATTTAAAAAAGAAAAGAAAAGTAATGTTGAATGTAATAATGTGTACCTTTGTTTTGCAGAAGACACAGACAGAACCAGGGAAAATATACTGACAAGTAGACAGACAGAAAAAGCAAGCAAACAAGATAGGCAAACAGACAATCACTTGAACCAGCAAAGGAATCAGAGCGAGACGGGGGGAGGAGGGATGTCAACCATTTCCAGAAGGGAAGGGAGAATTCATCAATTGGTGTTAGTTGTATTACCACGGGAGGTAATTCCACTGACATGGGCCTGTTTGTTTGGCACATATATTAAATTACAGGCAGAGAGAGAGGAGAGGACGAGACTGTATACAACACTAAGTTAAGATCTGAGGATCAGCTCAAAGGAGCGCTTAAACATGGAGAGAGACTCGGGGGCTGAAGTATAGTTAGGCACCTCCCTCCTCCTCCACCTCCCAACTCAACATCTTCAATTATTCATTCTCCTTCATGCTTCATTCAGGGGTTCAGAGCATTCTCAGGTAGGAGCTAGTGCAGCCAGGGGAATGGCCTTTCTACCAGCCCTCTGCTCTACAGCACCTGAGGTGGTCCTCTGTGGCTGAATCAGCCCCCGGGCTGCTGAAGACCCAAACTGGGCTGCATATCTGCTGCTGAAACTACTGTTGTTCCGACTCGTACAGTATATCCAATTGAAGCTACGATTTGTTTTTGTTTGTTTAATTTATAAAATAAATAGAGATATTAATTTTGGCATAATGGTAATACTACAACTGCTAAATTGTTGTGCCAATGCTGCCTCTGATTGCCCCTCTTGGGGGTTGGTCTGGAAATCAGTGCTTAGAAGCCTGCAGTTGTCTGCAATATCCAGTGGGAGGCAGAGTGGAATAAACTTCGGATCAGTTTCTCCCACAGCTAAAGCATGGAAACTGGGCTGTTGGCATAGCAACGGCTCTAGAAACATAGACCATACATATGGGGGTTTGGGAAGTGGGGTGTGTGTGACAAGAGGGTGGTGAGAGTGGGCTCGGGAGGGGTGTTTAGAGGGGTGCAGCAAACAGGCAAACACACGGAGCACAAAGAAGATAAGGTAGGATATATGACAGGTACGGGTGAGAGCCTCGCAGACACACACATTCACATGAACAGACATATGGAGGCAGGCGGGGCCACTTTGGGTTTCACCGTCCTGTGATACTATCCTTTTTGTTACCTGACCGAGGGCCAGCGGCTCGAAGAGGGGGTAGGGGGGAGAAAAGACACTCCACTTCTAGGCTGGAGAGAGACGCGAGAGAGAAAGCCATCCCAGCCCTTTTTCAGACACCCAGACCCCCCCCCCACTGCAAACATGCCACACTCATACAAACACGCTCGCATGAGTCCATAACCTGAAGTATTTCAATGTCTATGCTCCATTTCATAGCGTGTGCTAGATCTATCATTCTTTAGGGGCCACAGCGGACTGCACAGGATCATACACAGAGAGAACCATAGTACTGAAGCAATGTGCTGCTTACATAACTCACCATCTACATAAAGCACATGTGCATTCACATTATATACAGAGAGCCATCCCTGGTCCCTACATTCTCTATAACCAGAAGTCTACAGTGTCGTCCAAATACGGCGGATGCATCCACTGATAACTAATTACCTCCTGGATCTTACCACCAGAAATGAGACAAAAATAGTATCATTTACTGAAATCCCATTTCAGGAAGGAGCAACTTGGGAGCGCTAAACGCTGCCGACTGTGTTCTTCTTTCATTCACTGCCTGGAAATAGAAAACCACAGAGCAATTTGGTGGGCGGCAAATGTTGTCTCCAGATCAACGCAAGTACTGTTTTATCATTGTGTATACATGAGACGTAATATGTCAGTGCTTCCTGAAGATTTATTTATTTATTTTAAACACAGCGTTTTCCTGGAGTAGAGTAAGTTGTTCTTCTGACAGAGACAGAACATGTGACCTAACGTACAGTAGCTGGGCTGTGGTGACATCTCAGGAGTGGTGCCAGGATGGATTTTGGCCAATTTCAGTGCAATCGATGTATTACTTTGAATAGGATGAGACCTTATGCAGAAAGAGGTGGTATGTATACGTTTTAAGCTATGTAGCCACATCTCATCAGAGAGTACAACATCCAAGTCCTCTTCATGCCAGTTTAGTATATTATCCCATGAGGGGCTGATGTCTTGTGTATTGTTTTATAGATTTTAGATACCCTCCAACTTCCCTTAAGGGTCTAATTTCAGTAACGTAACATTTTTAGGTGTTTCTTAGCAAACTACGCACCTGCAAGTATCTGGAAAAACGGTTCCTCGGAACATTATGATCTTTCTGCAGTGTTTTGAATGAAGCGAATGTGTCATTGTCAAAATTAAATGATTTATTTGACTAAATTACTACTAGTACTACTTCTATCTACAGAAGGATGGCAGTCACTCTGTAGTAGTGTATTCAATGAAACACTGGGATATATGCATGGAAAATATGATTACTTGGAGTTCAGTATGTGTCCCCCTTTATGGGCCCCCAATCCTCTATGCAATTTAGAATTCATATCTGAAAGCTCAATTAAACTAAATAACACAGCACTCCGGGGAATTCCACCAACATGACATCATCAAAACCTTTTAAAACACGATTCAACCTTCCAACACAAATCTACCAAATATCTTTAATCAGCATTTAATTCCAGATTGCTTCGGAGGTGGAGGCTGCTGCAGATGTGCCACCTGTTCTGAGGCAGCGCACACGGGTCCCAGGTTAACGCTCCTAATAGCTCCTCTCTCCTCGACTGCCATCCATCTATCTGGATGATGTGAGCTGGGTATTAGCATGTACCTGCTGACTAGAGGGGTTTTAGCCCCACATAATGCATGGATGTGCACAGTGCAATAAGCAATATCCCGACCACTCTCCTGGAAGGAAGATGGATGCACGCTGAACTTTCATTGAATGGATAAATGTCTGAGTGCACTCTCTCTTTGCGATTCCCTTCTCTGCCTCAGTGTTATCTCCTTCCCCCTCTCTTAGCATGTGGTTGAATGCATCCCCGCGTCCCCGCATCCCCCTGTGGTGTGTGGATGAGCATGGTGGCCGCGGGGCGCATAGGCCCCGGGGGACAGTCTTAACCAGAGTCCCCCAACACACTGCTGATTAGTCAGGTCTGTAAAGCCCCTTGTCACCGGAGCACCACTGTGCCAGACCAGCAGAGCAAACATCACTTTGCATGTTCATCTACAAGCATAGAGGATATCAACCATAACACACAAACAGGAGTTTTCTATGAGATGTTGAATTACCTGTATACACTGTCAACTAATCTAGCTTGAGTACTACACTTGAACATATCGTCCTCCATCATATACTTCATGAACCCATCCTACTCTGACTCTGAAAAAAAAAACAGGCAAGCATGAAATTTAACGAAAACAAATGTATATTGATTTACAAAAGGTCATCACTGCCATCCAACTGTGTTTGTCCTGTCTTTCATGTCAACTTAAGCAACGTAATAAGCTCATAAATTATGAAACAGTATTATATAGCTCACTTGGCAATTAACGCACACTAAGAAAATCTAAGTGATTGCGTTTCATCTTTAAGGCAGAGACCTATTTATCTACGTCTTATGTCCGATCCATGAGTATCTATATGATGGATTCTAAAGCAAGAAACAACTCCACGAGCTTAGATAAAACGATGTGAAGTGCATGGATGAATAATTGAAACACCACAGGCAAGTGGATTGAATGTTAACGTGACACATGTCCTGCCCTCCTCATCTAGATCCTCTCTCCTGATTGGACCGTTTGGCTGCTGCTCAGAGTGAAATCTCGACTGAAAGCTCTCGGGGACTGTGGCTTCTCTTTATAGCAACAGTGGGGAAGAATCTACTGTATAGGTTCACGGAGGCATTAACAAGCCACTCTAGTACCCCAATCTCATAACTTATGCATACCTACAGTAGGATGTAAACACTCCAGCACATGTGGTACCCAGAGTCATAGCAACAGAAGACAGAGCAGTCAGAACCAGTTCCTCTGTCCTATTACCATACAGCACTACCGCCGTCCCCTCTGAGTGTGAGTTTCTTTCTGTCAGAATGCGTAACCTTGGTCTGAAAGTCACTACCACAACGTCTGGAGCAGTCTGTCTGTCTGTTCTGACCTCTCTTCAGAAACACAGGACCCCTTCAACCTGTGACTGCACTCACAAGGTCATTGGATTGCATGATGAATATCTGTGGCTCTACTCAGCTTCATCAGGGCCGGCGGGGATCACTGTGGTTTTGTTTCCTTCAATTATGGCGGCGCAATAATGAAACGACTGCTTAAGGGTAAATGGGGAGCAATGGAGCGCGGCGTTGCCTTTGTAGCTCCGGCACAGAAGCGTTTCCAAAACCAAGGTTCTTTGGATAATTGCAGTGTGTATATCATCAGACCTTCGGGCAAAATGTGGGACACTACAAATCAGTACTTCTTCGCTATTCATCGCTAGCGTAGAAATTTCACTCCAGTGCAAATACTTTTTTGTTTCTGCATTCATCTTTGATGTTGACATAATAGAATCCCACAAGCTATTAACATTCATCTTAGAACATGTAGGTTTTGTGTCTAATATAACTGAGCCAGTGGGTGGTATAGGGATGAAGGATGCAGGTATGGAGGTGACTGATGGACAGGTGAAGGACATGTTGGATGTGGGTGAACGGGTTGTGACTCTGGTTTCACAGGGCGGGAAAGAGAAGGGGAAGAATGGCTGTGTCTCCAGCTGGAGGCCGACGTGAGAGCCCATTTAGTATCAGCAACATGGAGGATGTGATTGATTAAATCACGGTCAGACATCTGTGAAGTCTGCACTAACACCACAGGGCGCGATACACTCCCAGCTAGCTTAGTAATATCTCGCACCTCTAATACACCGCAGACTTACACCTATGAGCCGCTAAATTTAGCATCCAATTAGAGTCTAAACTGTTCATTAGACATTTGAATTTGTAATTTGTGCTGAAACAAACAAAACTAAAAAGTTCAGTCTCCGTTGGAATGATTTTACAGCTCAAGAGGGGGTAGAGATAGAATTCATTTGAGTTTATTCCACTTTTTACTATCTAGTTCTCAGTTGTTCACCCGTTTCCAAGCTGCCGGTCATTCAGTTTTGATTAAGATAAATGACGTGAACCTCAGGTAAATCTGGAAAATATCACAATCCCCTCAGTCACTGTTAATCAGGATGAGTCCTCCCAGCCCCGTGCCGGACCGAGGAGCCGGTGGCGTTGATTTCACATCCCATTCAAGAAGGTTTGCAGGTGAATACAAAAGCTGGAAAGCTAAATGTAATTCACACAGTAAATACACAAAATGCCATAGCTCTGTGGCTCTGTGGCTCCATTGGTTCTCACACGAATCCTGAATAACCAATATGCTGAATATTATTATGCATCCTTACTCCAGGAACACTTGCATGCTTCTTACTGCTTATAACTCCACGCGACGTTGAGGTTGACACCAGACAAAGGCCAGAAGAGGTTTGGGGGCACGAGACAAATATCTTTCAGTAGTTGTTGACAAAGCACTGAAGCTCTGAAGGCGCTGTCGCTATGATCAACGAAGGTGGTTATTACATATAGAACTGGAAGGACAGTCGACGTTGTGGTGAAGACACATTTGGACCCTCTTTGATTAAACCTTAACGTTTGACATATATCCACAGGGAACGGTGAGACTCTAACATGTCTCATACACTAAACACTGCAGCTTCATATTATCGCTGCGCAGGATAGATAAGGAAAACAGTAACCATCGGCACTGTAATAGGCCTTTAAGTTATAAAGCATGTGTCAGATTGATGAAGTACTTCTGCGTGAAAAATAATTGGTGTGACAAGTAAATCAGAATTTGTTCACCCTCCCCAACCATTTTATTCTAAGGTGTGTGTCATATTATGTATCTCCAAAGTGTCTCCAATTTGTCACAGAATGAAAGTGGGGTTAAAATGGCCTAATTGGGCTGCAGAGGAAATCAAGTGTGTCGCATCAGCCGACGGCTGAACCAAACGCATGGAAACTCTGTGGTGTGAACCAGTGGCTCCAATAATCACAGGTGAAATAAACAGTGCAAACACACTGTGGTTATGGTGTTTGCTTTGAATGACACAGCCATGGACCTGATTTGTTTTGGCCCTAAGTAGCATAAAAATACAAATCCATTTTCTAAAAATAATACAAAAACAATTATTTTGGGAGAATGGGAGAAAGAGTGACACATTCTTATAGATCAATGGGAATATTTAGGCATCTATGGTGTGTTACAGTAGAAGGAAAGGGTTTATTTTTAGTAAAATGTTTATGTAAGTGACTAACGTGCTGTGGAATAATGAGGAGGATCTCTGGACTGTCGGTGGAGCTACGGAGACTCTCAGAGCGGCAGAGGGTGATTGAAGGAAAAGCTAATGAGCAGGAGGGAAAATAAACAGGAGAAAGAACACAGGAGCAGAAAGAAACGGAGAAACGAGAATACAGAGGAAGTAATACCAGCAGAGGGGGGGGGGAGAAACGACAAACAAATAGAGGTGATGATGGTAAAGGCAAATGTGACTGCAGAATGGGAGATAATTATCATGGTGGAGAAAAAAAGGACCACTGGCATGATGAGACAACACTATTTTATTGGATTGGCCAATTTTTATCCCTAAAACAGATGAAAGGACTGAAGTGTCATTTAGGTGCAGGTGAGCATCTCACTGCAGTGATGTATGAGCTCATTACTGCTTTACAAAGAGCATCCACATTGCTTTATCTCTTTACTCATTTCAGCACTACAGGTATTTTATATATTACCGTGACTGCCTTTGGTACTGGTCATCATATCTCTGTGTATGGTGCTATTTCAGGTACGACAGTCTGTGACACAATGCAGTGACGCACTGAAAAACACTACAAGCTGCTCTCCTCTATCTGAATTCTAAAACCTGTTTCCCCCCTTTAATCTCATACCCAGATCCTACACATCCTTTCATTTGTACCGCCATTCTCTCTCACACACACCAAGCACTCTCATACTTCATCTGGTACCTCTTCTCAGGAGGGGGCTCCTGATTGGCTGGTGCTGCCTGCGCTGTTTCCTGCAGGTCAGGGATATTGGCAAAGTCATCTTGCTCGGCCAAACCAATGGCCAAAGACAGGACCACCATCTTCCCTTCACTGGCTCCCCAGAAATACACCAGACAGAGATTTGAAACAGAGATAGAAACAGAGACAAGAAAAGGACAAAGGATAGATGCAAGGGATAGAGAAGTCAAACATAAAGGGATGCCAGGAGGAGTCGGAGGACGTGGTGCAGAGGAGGAGAAGAAGACAGGTCATAGGTACAGGTGTTTATAAGGTGATACGGAGAGAAAACAGAGGCAATGGGGAAATAAGCGAAGTCATATATGACCGAACAGAGGAAGCAGTCAGAGAGAAAAGCGTCAACATAGGAAATCCACAAAGCCATATAATATCCCAATATTAAACACTTCTGTCCAGGGAAGGATATCAAATTGAAACGCCAACTCAGTAGAATCGTAATGATTGTAATGAAGTCATGGTGACAGCAGGTGCAGGCGGCATTCACATGTCAAACAGACATAAATTGTATCATAATTGATGGAACTGATGGTTATTAGTTAATGAATATGATAACCAACAGCTTGCACATCCACCGCCACGCATGTTGATGGTGAATCCAGGCCCATGTGTATAAACATCCACACTGATTCACAACACACACACACACACACACACACACACACAGAAACGCAGAGTAATTTATCTGGTTATTGAACCTGCCTTCTGCGTTCCCTGTAGCCTCACCTCTCCCATCCAACGTGGCTGTCTTCTTCCTCCAGAGTTAAGATTTAATTAAGCCTCATTAAGAAGATCTGGACTAATTGTTTCTATTTGAGTGTTACGGTATCTTGAGGAGTTTGGTCTGTGTCACTGTTTTCTGGGTCACTGCTCTCTCGGTCTCTGCATTGCATTCCCTCATTTCACCTTCGCTACTCTGCTGCAATTCCTCTCCAAATCTGCCCCCCTATCCTCTGCTTCCTCATCACTCCTTCCTTTCTCTCTGCCACCCGGACCCTTAGCTGTTCAGCTTAAGCCTCTGACTGCATTCATAAGATACCTCCACTTAGAAAATACTGCCCGGGTGTAGCAAAACCCTGACCCCATTTTCTCCCGGTCCATCTTCCTTATGCAGTCTAATGAGTTTCTCGCAGCGCCATAAAACCACCTTTAATAATCTCTCTGTTGTACCTATATAAGATATAATGGTGTGGTGCTCATATTGTTACTGTAAGTATAATGGTTATTGGATCCCTCTTCGACCATCATCAGTTAAGTATGGGCATTTACACTCAAGAATATTGGCAAAACACTTTAATCAATGGGAGCGGAGGCGAGATAGTGGAGGGACATTAATGACACCAACATAAATCATTGATTTTAAGCCAAAAAGCACGAACAATTTCCCAAGAGATTAATTTGGTCAAATGGCATTCAGGACCGGATATCTGTGTCAACAGCATCTCCAGATTCACTGAGCAATGATTCACCCGCAGGAGGAATATAGCCAAGACTGAAATTAACTGCTTTGAACAATGGGTCATGTCTATTACCAAACCCCTCCGTCATCAATCATCTGCCATGTTGCTGTTGCAGAAAAGGAAAAACTTAACAGCATGACCGCAATCTAATATTTCTAATAATGGGTGCTAGGTTTACTGCTTTATTATACTTTTCTCACTGACCTTGGTGGTGTACCTTCTACATGCTATTGTTTCAGTTGGCATCAGCTCAGCATAGACCCCCTCAAGTGGCCAGAGAGGCTTTAAAGCACATAACAAAAAAGCTATTGCCAAAAACATTAAACACATGTCACACCTTGACAGTGTCCTTCTCCATTCCTCCCTCACCACCTCTCTCTCTCTCTCTGATCTGTCCTTTTCTGGCCTGCAGTAACAATCTGTTGTAGAAGTAATGGTGCTGGAGACAGAAGATCAATTCTTCAGGGTTAACATGAATCTACACACAGTTTCTTAACCCTTGTCTTTCTACTGATGCACATGGACACGTGGACGGACAGGCAAAGTACAGCCACAGCTTCACAACTTAACCATTAGCATAAAAGTTCCAGAGATGTAGGAAAAGTGCTCCATTTTAGCAGCTCATGAAATATGGATTAGGCCTACTGGTGTTTCTCCTAAGCAGAGTATTTAAGAGTCATTCCATGGCATGGTTCGGTAATAACATCATGTAATTGAGTGGATGGTGTGAATATAAAATATATCATGACTTTTCATGACACCATCTCATGAATATTATGAACACTGGTGCTGTCCTGTGAAGACAATCGCAGCTGAATGCCATCCAAACAGATGTTACTGTTTAGCAGAGCGTGCAGTGTAAACGTTGAAGGATTTATCACAGAATGGGACAGAAATAGAAACAATATGTTACAACTTCCTCCCCATTTTTCATGAACATGTTCTCATTCATTTCAAAATGAGGAAAGAATGCAGACAAGGGAGGTGATTAATGAATTCCTGCGTATTCCTCTACACAAATATTGCAAACTATAATTGATGATGATGTATTCATTCATTTAAGATTCAATTACAAATGAGATTTAAAAAGGATTATAAAATATATCAAGTAAACATAGACACTCCCCCTCAGAATAAATTCTAATCTTGTTAATATCAGAGTGTCATCCAGGTCCAGTTGAGATGAGATGGTAATCCACCATCTACCCACTCACTGAAAAGACAACCACTTGTCTCCAACCTTATTTACATTTATAATGGTTTTTCAAATATGCTGAAAGTTTGACCTCCGACCTCCTCGTCCACCTTCAACTTTATCATCGTACATGGGCATAATGAGTATTGGCATAGATGGATTTGCCTCTGCAACTATATTAGAACATTAATTTGCATCAATAAGCTGTTCTAGAGGTTGTGCAAATGGCAACTGAACTCTATATAGTAAAAATCTAACAAACACACACACACACACACACACACACAAACAAGCACACACATACACAGAAACATACAGTACAACATGGCACTCAATATAGAATGACATTGTGAAAGACTGAAGTAATATCCTTCCCTAGATGTCAGATGCATAATGAAGGAACCAAAGAGGCACTGAACAGAATTCCACAGGTATCAGGTAAATCAGTTATTCAACTTTCTACATTAAATTCTAAATTATACAATTCTACATACTAAGTTATTAAACATTATAGATGGAAACAAATAGAGCATAAAAGACCTGTACAAGCCTATATACTGTAAGATAGGATAGGAAGAGAGGCCTCAGTAGGACAAAAGACTACACAAGACGCGAAGAGAGAAAAGTGTGAGACTCACAGGAAGGACTTGACATCCAGGCCGCGACTTCGGATCTGGCCCATCATATAATCCCAGCTGCCAGCATTGGCATGTGAGCGCCCTCCTGCTCCACCTCCCCTATAGCGAGATGCACCTGCTCCTGCTGGACTGCCCCGTACACCCCGGGGACCCCCTCGTGTGCCTCCAACCCCACCCCCG
>CABFOS010121629.1:0-12974 GCA_900660315.1 Diretmoides pauciradiatus
CATCATGTCATATCAATAAAGAGTAATAAATAATAATCATTAATAGTCATTATCCCTTATAACCGCTAATCAACATATTTTTGTACCTTTTCTTGAACTGGTTGATATTTGGACTTTGCTTGAGTTCCTCACTTAGTTTATTCCATAGCTTGACACCGGTAATCGATATACAGAAAATTTTTCATCCTTGTTCTTATGCTTAAGATTGTGAAGTTACCTTCCCCTCTTAAATAATAACCGCCCTCCCGATTCCTAAATAAATGTTGTATATTCCCTGGTAATTGTCTGTTTTTTGCCTTATACATTATGATTGCTGTTTGATATGCTACAATGTCAGTAAATTTCAGTAGGTTTGACTGTATAAATAGTGGATCTGTGTGTTCCAGATAGGTGACCTTGTGAATAGTCCTTATTGCTCTTTTCTGCAAGATGATAAGTGACTGTAATGATGTTTTATAATTATTTCCTTTGCTTATTTGTCAATTACCTGTATCCTTGCATACAGTCCCGGGCCGTAGAGTTAAGCACTTCTATAACCTTTCTTGCAATCTGACTCTGGTGTTTTGATTCTCCTAATTATGTTTTCAAGGAGAAAGTCTCAACACCTTATTTTGCTGACTCCACAAAAGTTCTCTCCTTTCCTCAGCATAAAGTGGACATTGCATGGAGAACTGTTTCCAATACCCCAAACTCTTCATAGTTACCATCCCTATACTTGCCAACTAATACCAACCCACTCCCTAGCCCACAATGCCCCATCCTGAATCTTGTCAACTTTATATCATCTGCCCAACTCATCCGTCCCCTACTCCTCACTCTGACTGATGACTGTATACAGTTAAGATAAGATAAGATAAGATAAGATAAGATAAGTTAAGATAAGATAAGATAAGATAAGATAAGTTAGAACTTTACATACTGTATGTCTGTATGTCTCACTTTCATAACTTTCACCTTGTATAAACTGTATAATATACTGACTAATCAATAAACTCTACCATTTACTATTACTGTAATTTGCTTCATTATAAGTTCTGTTTCAAATCAAACATCTGAAGATATGAGTGGGAAGTTTTGTTGTTGCAATTGCATTTAAAACATGTTTTACTCAAACATAGCTTAGCCATGTCATGTGATGCTACTTCACTATACTTTAAGAACAAACATTACTGGGGTCATTACAGAAAATTGCAGATGAACAGGAATGACACTACTACTGGCTATCTGTGAAAGAATTTGACCACAAATTAGTGCATTGACTATTACAACAATGATTACTGCTACTACTAGAGACAAAAGAAAGCGACAGAATTATTTGACAGTGATCATTGATTGAAGTTCATAATTTATTTTTAATTAAACAAAATCACTGATTACCATTTGTAAAGGGGTTTTTCTTATGACAAGGAACAATAATTAATACATGCAAACAATTCCATACAGTGATTGATGTAGCTGAATGAGTGAAATGTTATCTACAGGCTTTTTAAACACAGAGAGAGAGAGAGAGAGACAGACAGACAGACAGACAGACAGACAGACAGCTTGTGTGATGCAGCACCACTGCGGTCACTTGACAGCTCATGGTGAGGAGTATTAATGGAGGAGAATGCATCTGCTTGTGCGATTTGGCTGCATGATGATTACAGGAAACTGTCAATAGTTACGTCATGAAAAGTAAGTACATTTTATTTCTTACAGATTTCTTCACATACAGTGAGCAGTAAGGAGAGTTATACAGTAAACAGTGAATTTAGTCTCACAAAAATATTTTTTCAATACACAAAAACAAATATCTTTTGAATAGTTTTGTGGTGGCTGTTGATTACATTTGTAACTGAATTTGAGTTAATTCAATTAGATTAGATTAGAAGTTTGCATAAGATTACATATGGTGTATGTGCATTTGTATTCCTTCTAAATGATTACTCTATGCTTGCCACGTGCCGGCTTTTAATCCGCATTGAAAATGCTTCCTAAATAGAGATTAATAATAGATTAACTCCTCTGCATTTTCCAAGAGGCCTGCTCATCACTCAGCCAAGAAAGCCTGATAACGATCTGACTGTGTGTCTTTGGTTAGTATGATATTATGATGAAGTTTAATATCATAAGCAATCAACAACAGGATGGTAAGCAGGTATTTAACACATTTGATAATTTGTGTAACTCTTCTGCACTCTGATTATCCAAGATTATCACTATGCGTCTTATTTGAAGAGAATGTACTGCAGGTGTGCTTTTCTCTCCCCCCCCCCCTCCTTCCCGGTTTAGTTGGTTGTTGTCCTTTCTTTCAGGAGACTCAAGTGGGTGACATAGCCAAGCGGATGTCGAAATGGATGTCAAACTGAACTCTGAAGTTGTGGGTGAAAAGCTTGTGTGTACGGACAATGGGAGCGAAGACAAGCGAGAGCCATGTGACTCCCTGCCAGATGACTTGACCTCACAAGTGACACCTAGCAACTCCACAGCAGGTCTGCCGCGTACGTTCACAGAGACAGTGCACTCGTTTACGACGTTGAACTTTGTATGTATGTATGTAACCTTTTCTTACTGTCTTACAGGGTCTTTGACTGAAGTTACCATGTTATCAGAGCAGATCCCCAGTAAGTTATCTGACCTCTATCTAACTGACCTCTCAGTAAATGAGGTCACAGGTCATGATACAGTCCCGAACATGACACTAGGTACTGTATATCCTCTCAGTTCCAACAAAAAGTTTTTTATTGATGATTGTTTCTCTACACAGCAATTTTCACAAAAGCTGTTATTAGCCCGTATTTATCTTATTTACCCCTTGTTCTGTCTCATGCAGAAGGCCCTGTTGAGGCTAAATTGCATAACAACCCAAAAGGCAGAGTGAACAGAGCACTGCCCATCTACGGCCCATGGTCTGTGGAGAAATACCAGCCACAGCCTCTATCTGCCCTGTTGCCATCTTCCACTGGCCATTATACAGTGTATGAAATGACCCAGTCATGCACATCGATCAGCAGGAGCCAACAAAGCCTCAAAACAACTACTGCCCAGATCGAGTGCTCAAATGGAGATGGTAAGGACACTGAACTCTCTACGGCGCTCATAGGTCATACAAATCTGTGGTAAAACTATGCAACTCTGTTCAAACTGCTCCAAATCATGTATTTCTTTCATGCCCTCTCCTGTAGATGAAGCTCTCTTCTTTCACCTTGCCAGTCTTTTTTTCCTGTTCACCACCTCTCTTTCTTTCTATGAGACCCATGTGCCTCCATCCTCTTGGCCTGCCTGTTCTGCCGTCCGCTGGACTGTTTATCAGCCACGGTCAGAGGGTGTAATGTGTGTGCGTCGTCGCTGTGCTCCTCCCTGTGTGGCTGCGAGCCTCTGTCGGATGTCACCCGCCCCTGCAGCTGCTGGGAATGTCTGGGTGTTCGCTGCTGCCTGTGCGACTGTCCGGCCTGTGAATTCTGTCTACAGGCTACAGAGTGTCTGGACCTGGCCATGGAAATCTCTCAAATGCTCTACCACTAACTCTGGTCACAAGAAAATAAGCATATCATACACAAGTAGATGTGAATCATTTATTTCTGAAAGGTTTCTAAAAGCTGAATTGGGACAAGACAAACAAAATGTTACCTGAAGAAGCCTTAGAACGCCTACAATGAACAGTCCATCTTTGCACTCAATAAATATGTGTCAGGGTAAGAGATGGTTAATATTTAGTGAGAGCGGAAAATGCTGACCATAGGCATTCGATCTTATGGGACCAGGAACAACACACAGTTAGTGGCACAACTCCACTTTAGTTCATTGAGAGCAGTGAATACATTGCAACATATCTCTGATGGAATAAAACTGTAATCAGCTAAAAAATAAAAAGTGCCTCAAAGTTGACGATGAACAGAATGGGGACAATTTTGAAATTGTTCACATTTCTTCACTGTGAGGAAATCAACACTCAATGGCAGTGTAAACTCAGATCTAAAACATAGCAAAGGAAACAAGTAAATGTGTGTTTTTTTGGCTGCTTTGATTCATTTGTTATATTTCTACAGCTCAGAATATACTTTCAAATTCAAGTGTATCCGTCACTGCAGAAAAATTAGAAGAAAAAAATCCAATTGTGTACAGATACAGTACAGTCTGTGTTAAAAACACACACAGAGACAGGTACTACACACATTCAATAAATCAACTGTATATAAGGTTGTGTTGGGCATCCAACACAGACAAATCCAAACAAATTCAATGCCTTTCCAAAGTTTGTGACTGTTGTATAGAATAATATTTGCATTGTATAAAGTTGCACACAACAAACAGTTACTGAAGAGGTGAGGATAGTGGTTGGTTTAAAAGAAGGTCAGCACCCTCTGAATTCATACTACAATGAGCAATAAACCATTATTAGCTGTATCACTGCTCAAAGATTCTTTTAAAAAGTCACAATCTTGGTAGAACATGCTAACCAGAAAAAAAAAACAAGTCACTCGACGATCAACATGGTTAGTAGACGTACAGATTCACTGACAATACAGATGTTAGGAGAAATTACTGATCAAACAATTATTTTGGTATAAAAAACCTAATGAACTACAGTACCACGGTGAAATGGTAGCATTAATCTGTATTTCTTATACTTTCCTGCATCTCTACTGACTCAATGAATATATCCACAAATAAAATGCTGATATGTTTACCCCTGGCTACTCTGGAAGAAATCCTGCTTTGGCTAACTAGCTGCAGCAGCAACTGATTTTCCTCTGCTTTCTTTCTTATTTATTAAATATGCATGCAGCCTGGGTGTCAGCTATTGACTGTAACGGTAATACAACGGACAAAAGCTTTCATAAAATGCATAGACTGCCATAAAATAAGGTGCAATAAAATTGCTCAAAGAAAAATATTCTTATATACAATATGCAGTAAATATTTCACAATGTGCCAATTCACTTTACAGATATCCCTTTGGTAGCTGCTGGTGAGAAAAACTCTATGACAATGAGCATGCACTTGCTGCTAACACACCCTGATTATTCCAGTCAATTGAAGAAAAGAAAAAAAAGAGCACACAAAAATGAAAATCTTGGCAGTTGTCATGCCAATCTTGTCATGAAAAAGAAACCTCACAGCTTTCTTCCCTAAAAAAACGAGCACATAATAAATTCAAGCTAATTTTCTATCCCTCTTAGATCTCGGAAGCAAAACTTAAAGCCTTTCTTATTGCTAAGCCCATGCCCCTATTGTACAACATTCCATTTCAACACGATTGCATTTATAAACCCAGACATTAATCATCTGAGCAGCTCCAAATAGGAACAATAACGATTGGGCCTATGTATGGCAAAAGATTTCATGAGGAATTTGTGTTCTCCTGATGCAGTGTTCATGTTAGTTTTGATCCTATTGCTGGCTACTTGTTTTCTAAGTTCAATTCTACTGTTCTTTAAATACACTCGTGTTATCTGAGGATAGACTACACTCTCCCTGACGTTCTTGTCCCTTACAGAATGAACCCACAGTCTCTTTCTGGTTGTGTGACCACTAGTCTGAGCTTGTCAAAAGTCCTCGTCCATATCAAGGCTGCTCCTGCGACTGCTGGTTTTAGAGACACCTGGTGACAAAGGAGAAAACAGCGGTTCAGCCATCCTCTCTGGAGAAAGGGTACATCCCTCGTCCATGAGAATATCCCCCAACCCCACGTCTGGGTAGAGCCCTGAGGCGGCGGTGCCGTCGAGCTCAGCAAAGCTCAGGCTACCCAGGTCCAGAGGGCTGCTGATGGTGAGGCCTACAGGGGAGTCTGAGGAGGGCGGGGAGAGGAAGGAGGCAGGGACAGCCTGTCCCATGGCCGCTGCCCCCAGGTTGAGGAGGTTCTGCGAAGAGGCTCCTCCTGCACAGGGAGGCAGAGGCTGGCCACTCTGAAGGGTTGGCTGCTGCTGCTGGAGCAAGGAGGGATCTGAGCTCAGGCCAGATGACATGGTGTTGAGGGTGGAGAGGCCATGGAGCCGTGCCTGCATCTCCAGTTCCTGAAACAGCAGCAAATGTGCATTAGACATCATGTAATGGCACTATTAACTTGGTTAGCATTTTTTTTGCTTTTTCAGTCCAGCTTTCAGCGCTCACACGCTGCTGTTTAAGTTTGTATTTGGCTCTTAAGTATCGATGACCATACCTGACACCTGGAAGTAATCTGGGCTAACGGGGTGAAATCTATGGTGGGACACTAAATGTAATTTAATTTTCAACTACAAAGGTACACTCGGAGAGTGCTGACCTCTGCCCAGGATGCATGTCGCCTGTTTATGCGGCGACCTGATTCAGATCCACTCCAAAATGTAATAGCTCTTCCTTGGGTCAAGCTACACCTATCCAGCGGGTATCACGAAAATCGTATGCTGCGTTAAGCTATTAGACCTCACTTCCTGATTACGCGTGGCTGAGTTGACGTTGAGTGGCGAGCATGTTAAATTGTGCCCTTTGACCCTTAGGGAGCATGTATATTAAGTAGAATATAAAAGGGATGATGCGTTAAGCAATTAGACCTCACTTCCTGCATACGCGGCGACCTACATGGTGCCCTGTGATCCGGATCACCTCCAAAATGTAATAGGCTCTTCTTTGGCCCGTACTACACCCCTCAACCAAGTTTTATGAAAATGGGATGATGTGTTAAGCAATTAGACCTCATTTCCTGCATATGTGGCGCCCTACACGGCGCCCCGTGATTCGGATCCGCCCCAAAATTTCATGGGGTCGTCGATGACCGATACTGCACCCTTCCACCGAGTTTCATGAAAATCGGTCCGGTAGTACCTACCTCTCGCCCAGACTTCGTCCTTGGGCGGAGGTAATAACGGAGGTATGAATTTTTAATTGGATACATTCCCCTCTAACAAAGCTGAGCAACAGCAGTGGTGGTAAGTAACAAAGGAGAAATACTCGTTATTTTACTCCAGATCTGTACTTTACTCGAGTATGTTTTATTTGTGTCTACTTTTACTCCACTACGATTTTAAAGAAAATGTTTTCTTTTTACTCCACTCATCATTCACGCGTCATTCCAAGCCAATGAACAAAATGATTTCCTTTAGAAAACATAGCGTGCAAGCTCTTTGCCAACACACTCAGCCACTTGCTACCCTGAAGGTTGCAGCACAACAGGTTTGGCCACATCTTAGGATGTACAGAGCCAGCAGTCCGGTTGGATGTGTGTGTTTGTTTTGTGCCAATGTATGTATGTTTGTGGTACCAGCATCCTGGTTGGGACTGTAGTTTATTGGGGAGGTAAGTAATACAATTAATACATTTAGGGCACCCCTGTAGAAAAAAATAACCCCGGTGCCTGTGACTTGGACCATGTCAAATTGCCGTTTTAATAAAGCTGGCACATGTGTATTAAAAGCATTGAATCATCATTCTCACAACAATCGGTCTACTACAGTTAATTTGAATATTTACTTACTTTTGGTACTTAAGTACGTTTTAAATGGGATACTTTTGTACTTTTACTCAAGTAGTGTTTGAATGGGGGACTTTCTACTTTTACTACATTTTTTATTATCAATACTTTTACTTAAGTATAACTTTTCTTTTACCCCCCCTGACCAGCAGATACTGACCTGGATGCGTAGCATGAGACTGTGGTTTGCATGCTCCAGCTTTTTCTGACGCATCTCTATCTCCTTGGTTCTCTGTTGCTCCTTCTGTAGCTTCCTGATGTAGTCTACAGAGGCTTTCAGAATGGTGCCTTTATTCCAACGCATCTCCCTGTTTTCATTGCAATGCCAGAGAACATTGCAGAGGCCGTGAAGGAAGGAAACACACAGACAACAAGAACACATAACTTGTTACACTCCAGTTCCACGGGCTTGATTTTAAATCAAGTGATTTAAAAAGCGATCATCCTCAGAAAACACAACACTTACGGGTCACTTGACTTGGGTATCAGAGCACCCAGTTCCTTAATACGGTCATTGATGTTGAATCTCCGCCTCCTCTCAACTGCAAACAAGCAGGAATGACCGGGCCGAAAGAGAGAGTGAGAGAGAGAAAAGAGAGGGCAATGCATTTTACATCCACATTTTGAGATGAAAACAGCGATACAAAAGAGGAACGAGGCGTCCTGGTGCTTCGGCAGGCACAAAATGCACACATGCTCTCGAAATGGTGTGAACTTGAATCTGGCTTGCAACCCTTGTCACATCCCCCACTCTTTCTTGACTTTACTATATTGTCATATAATAAACAGAAATGCTTTAAAAGTGTTGTTTTTTTTTAAATAAAAAATAAAACTTGGCTTACTGAGGTTATGGTTGTCCTTCTTCTGCCTTTCCTTTATTAGAGCTTTGGTATCTGTATCTGAAAGAAAAATCATTGGGCTTTCTTGGAAGTGTAAAATCATGTTATTCCACCTTATGAAAAGGTTCTTCTGAACATTTAGCAAAGATTGGGGGGAAAACAACATGTATATAACAAAGCAAGTAGCACATATTTACTATACCATTAATTTCCCTTTTGATGTTTGGAAGATCAGCAGGACAGGAGTTGCTGACAGTGAGAGTAGGTGCTGCCATCCCAGGGCTATGGTATACATCCAAGAGATTCCCTGGGAGCTACAAGAAACAAAACATGGTACATTACATGAAAAACATGGACAATGATTGCAATAAACTTTCTTTTTTTTTTTAAAGAAGGGAATATGTTAAGAGAATGTCTTCTAAATTCCCCATTTCTGGTTGTAAAGTTGACCACTAACGAAGAGTTCCTCTGTGTTCAAAGTAGAATCAAAGTCGATTTCTACAACACCCAATGAAAGGTGGTTGCGTGTTACAGCACAATCTAGCTGAACAGAAAAACTATTTGAATAGATAAAGAAAACGTCAAATGCATATTACATTTCTGTCCTAGGCATGACACTCCTTAACACCAGTTACATCAAGGTCTCACACAGAATCGTTTTGTATGAGATGTTGTGTTTATCACAGCTGGGAACATAAAAAACATGTCCATATTTTATTATAAAACAACCAGCTATATTACATTCAAGACATTCAAGCTTCACTACAATATCCAATGTCATGTCCAAATCACAAAATACATTTACCTCACTTTGCTTCTTTTTCTTTTCATCCAACAGCATCACCATAATCCTCATTTCCTCAGTGTTGTGGCAAAAGTTCTACAAGCCCTGTCCCTCAAACCACAACTTAGTGGTTTACCTGACAATTTTACAATGAATGCTTTATGAGCTCTGATCTACTTTGTCTCCTGTTGTAATGTACTGTAATGCTTCTCCTCATCTTGTATCCTCTGTAGCCTACCCCGCCCAGGCAACACTTTCCTGACGAATAGTAACTGAGTGCCAAAAGTATATATTTACTCTTACAACTACACTGAATTCCTGTTTCAGAATTCCACACAAAATAGAGCCAGTTGAGTCAAAGAGAGACACTATGGAGCATGTACATTTAAAACAACAACAACTATAAACTCTATTCACAGTCCAGTAAATACATTGTTGTTCATACCGTGCTAGGCAGCTGAAGACCTGAGTCGATCAATGTCATAATGTCGTCATTAAAACTTGATTCAAGACTGATGATGTTGTCGATGACATCGTCAATCTGGAGAGAAAACAACCAGAGAAATGTGTGTGATACAGAGTAATTCAAGCTCTCTGTGTTAAATTAAAGATATAATACATATATTTGTGCATATATATTGTAATTTGTAGCCTACAACAGTCTTAAATTTTATCTATATGGAATAAACGCTAATACTGAGCATTTAACTAAATAACCCTCAAACAGATTGTTCTAAGGCAGCCTGGTTTGAGTGGTTTCAAAAGCAGAGACAAGTGAGTGCAAGTGAGGTGCTGGTATCATTAAGCTGCGGGTGCAGTATTTAACATCATATTGTGACACCAGGCCAACAAGGGTAAGACGACATAAGAAGGCATGCATCGTCACAGTGGGACCTTGGGGCACATCATTATAGAACAAACAAAAAGTAATTAAGCAGAAGTGAACAGGAGGTTAGACATTTAACTTCTCCAAAATGCAAAGACTGAGGGGTTGTGTAATCCATTAAAAAACCAAACCAAACCACAAGAATAAGAATAAGACAATCAGGGATTTCCCATACTTCCTCCTTGTTGGATCCGATGTTAAGCAGAGCCATGGGACTGTTAGGAGCACTGCTGGCTGTAGGGGCGGCCTCAGGGGCAGAGCTGGACTGTGGCACGGGGGAGACCCCCAGGGTCTGAGTAACCACATTGTTGCCCAGAGTGGAGGAGAGGAACTGCTTCACCTGCTGCCTCTGTGCCTGCTGGATGTGATACTTAGTGGGGTTCTCCAAATGGGTCTGCACCTGATCATTTAAAAAGAGTCATTATTGACCTATGTTCTGACATAACCACACTACACTGAGCAAAGAAACCAGTTAACATACAACTGACCATGCAAAGCCCTAAACAGCAGAGCTGCTGCCCCATGAATAGCTGTTTTAAGTGAATGACCTACTTTGAGCACCTCCACAGGCACCTGTGCTGGAGGTGGACGGGCAGCATTTGGGGGCAAAGAAACAGAGATAGCTGGAGTGGAGTCAGAAGCCCTGAGCTGAGAGGCAGAGGCCTGCTGCTGGGCCTCACGTCTCTCCTGCTCCTGGGCTTGTTCTCGCATCAGCTGCTGCCGCAGCAACACACGTGACGACATGGCTGAAGATAGAGATCCGGATCTACCGATGGAGCTAGAAAACAAATGCAAAACAAAAGCATTCTGGATAGGGAATACCAGCATTTTAAACTGTGTCATGTTATTTACTTGATGATGAGAGGTTATCACACAAAATTAGTTTTATTCATCTGCACTATCATTAAAATCATGCACTATAATTCCTGTTCCCACAGAGGATATGGTTACCTGCCTTTAAGAGCCTGAACCTACATTGAATACATCAGAAACCCACTCAACCCTCTGCAATTTAAACGCAGGGAAATTTGCTCGGTGGACGATGCAACGTAGGCCTACAATTTGTCTTGGAACAAACCGTTGTTGACTTCAACCGTGCTGTCAACATCATCATATTATAACAGTGCCACATCAAACTGTCACAGCTTTACGTTGCACCCTCAATCTGCTGTTGGATCTCAGACGTCCTGATGATTGTTGGGGCTGAGACTCTGCCTGTTGGACCCTGCCCTCTATGTAAACACAGGTACACCAGAGGAATATGTCCTTTTGCACCTCCTCTCCTCCCTGTACCAATGGATGTATGTCCAGCTACCTGTCCATCACACTGCTCAAGCTTGTTGATGACACCGCCCTTGTGGGCCTCATTACCAACAATGATGAGTCCATGTACAGGAGTCTGAATCCAGCTAGTTATCTGAACTCCTGAGGGCCACCATCAGCAACACTCTGAAATGGGATGAGAAGATCTCCAGCCTACTCAGGAACTTCCAATAGAGCTTTGTGTCACAACTGAGGAAGATCAACGTCTCACAATGAATCCCAGCCCATTCTTATGGAGACAAAAGCATCCTCATACTTCCATTACAGTCTGGCCTCTTCCTGTCCTAAACATTCCCTCTGTGGACTGGTACTTAACTGTACGACCTCTTGTCACCATTTATTATTACCCAGGCTCTTGCACAGTCTTGCATTACTTCAAACATGTGCACGCACACACACCTGTATATTGTAGACCTTGCACACTATGACACTTCTCAGCCTCAGAAATGAAGGTTCTCCACTACTCAAAGTAACTTCCTCATGGTACACGGACTATCATCCAGTCACAACTCCTTCCACAGTGGCAATCACACTGCTCATACCACAGTTATAGAGCTACACATGCTGAATGTAAATATCTAGAATGCTTATATATAAGCTATTGCTATAGTATGTTTTCCACTGTCCGTTTTTATCAGTTACTACTGTGGAAACCAGTTGTCAATATGTCTGTGAACCACTGTAAGCAACACAAATTCCTGTATTCTAACAAGAACTTCTCCAAAGCAAATTGACCGCACAGCCTAACTAGATTAGTTGTGGGGGAGTTTTATTAAATAAGATTTTTGATAATTTTCTCATCTTTAGGTGTATTCACAACTTAGGTACGCCTTTCCAGTGCAGCAGATCACTTCTAAAGACTGAACAAGGGGCTGACTCTGGACACTTGGCCAGCTAGTCAGGCAGCCGACATCGGGCAGGCTAAAGAAGTTAGTTGTGGATGTTTTCCTAATCACTGTTTCAGGTGAAGTCTCCTCCAGGCTGCGTGGTGACTTGACAACTTGATGTTATTGCTGAAGGAAGGGCCGCTGTCAGCCGCTGCCTATCTAGCATAGTGCACTAGCAACTTGATGCTAGCGTTAACAACGTCATTTCTTTTCAATGGCATTAAAGTAAATGACTAGCAGCCAACTGGATGTAATCTAAGGAATTAGATTTCCGAAATAGGTTGGTGGTTTCCAGCTAAAGCAAAGTGAAAATAGGAAGTTGCTGTTTTGGCGACTACAGCCCCGTTACAGATCACTCGCTTACTACCTAGTCAACTCAATTCAAAGTAACGATAGAAACATACTGTAGCAATGTGTTTGGATAACTTAATCACAGCCATAAATCGCCGACGTCCTCCGTTTTCTTTGCCATTTCCGTGTTTTATTGAGCGAAGCCGAGCCGAGCCCCAGGACCGCCGCTAGCTGCTCTCCTCAGGTGTTTACTTTAGGCGGAGGTCATTTAACGCGACACCCGGAAGTAGTTGACAGCTGTAAGGTTACGCGCTCTCCAAAATAAAAGCACACTCACGATATAACGTTTACTTCATTATTACAATATTTCAAGTTTTAGTAACATTAACATACATACATAGTCAATGTTGATTAGCGGTTATAAGGGATAATGACTATTAATGATTATTATTTATTACTCTTTATTGATATGACATGATGAGAGGCAGAGGAGCTTCTGTATGTATGTGTATAGATAGGTATGAGTTTGTGT
>CABFOS010121631.1:0-12304 GCA_900660315.1 Diretmoides pauciradiatus
AAAAAAGAAATAAAAATAATTAAATAACATCTAGTTAAGGTAAACTGGCAAAAAAAACATTTCTCTTACTGCATTAACTTCTGTTATGCAGTAGGGGGCAGTAGACAACAACTAAAAGAACTGGTTGCTACAAGGGGAGGAAGTGGTCGGGGCAAGCATCCCACTTTATGGCGCTGTAAAGGTAATCTGGGCCATGGCTCGCTCGCGCTCTCTCTCTCTCTCTCTCTCTCTCTCTCTCTCTCTCTCTCTCTACCTGTGTCTGCTATGTGGAAACATGGTCGTCTTCTCCACAGGCAGTTATTTCTCTGCTTTCATAATACACTACCAGCTCATATCAGACTGTGTGACAACATCCACACCTTCAAAATGACCCTCAATCAGTGGCTGAAAACAGGTCAGTCCTGCTCTCATTGATGATTATAGTTTCAGGTGTATTGAGTGAACATGGACTCATCCTCTGTAATTTCTTATTCTTTTAATTTGTCTTAGTATGGTTCTTTATGTGAGAGTATGATGTCTGTATGTTCTGTTATATATTGTATTTTATTATTGTTTTCTTTTAAGATAGGACAACGGATGAAATTTAGCAACTATGCTAACTCCGGCATATTTATATTGATGTTTTTTACTGATATATTGATTAATGTGCTCTGTCCTAATCAAATAAACGAATAAATGAAATGAAACAGCTGCCTTATGCAATCTCCCATTCCCAGACCTAACCATGCTCTCTCCCCCTGTCTGTCTCCTGCATCACTTTCTCCCCACCACCATTCCACCCACATCCGTTTACAAGCTGAAAGCATCTGTGAATCTTGCCCCCCCCCTGCTGAACTGCACTTTTGACACAGTGTGACCGGTGCACGCTGACATCTAATTGGTTCTCTGTAGAGAGATGCATGCTGACCCTCGGTGCAGGCACAGCAGTGTGATGTGTTGTGAGACGGGTACATACGGGTGCTGCCTGTCTGTGTCCAACCTGTCTGTCCATTCCACTCCCAGGTGATGTTAATGCGTAATGCAAGTGGCCTTTTACCTGCAGCTTCTCCAGCATGTAAACCCAAAGCATGTCATGTTATGTAAGCCATGACTCACCGGCAGGCACAGACTAAGCTGGCAGGATGGTCGGCCTGTTCTACCAAAACCAAATCAGGACGCGGCACTGGGACTCGGGTGCATTCACCCCTGCAGCTGGACTACAGCGATCCACGGGGGGGAGGGGGGTCACCCAGGGAGGGAAGCAAGACCAACAGATCCCATCACTGTATTGTCATTAAATCCAATCCTAATCGCTTCCTTGTTTGTCAAATTCAGTCCTTCTTGCCTTTTATCAAGCTCTTTTTAATGGCGAATGGTTACCAGTGTGGTCACCAATTTCGTTAACGAAAACTATGACGAAAATTTTTCGTCAACAACCTTTTTTCCATGACTAAGACGAGACATTGACGAGCTAAAAATAGAACTTTGATAATAAAAACTATGACGAAATGTATGTTTTGTTTTTGTTAACGAGACTAAAATGTTAGTGGTGGATATCGGACACTGAAAATGCAGGATATTTCCCCCGCAATTGTTAGTTAGTTAAAATAATAATCCAATGTTGAAATCGATGTTGAAATCATCAGGATGAGAGCTAGTTAATTAGTTAAAACAGGTGTAATAAGCTTACATTATGATGTGTTCAAGGTCTGGTCAGTAAATTGAGTATTAAATAAAACGTCATCATGATGTCTTCAAGTGTAACGTTAATCTTGGAAATTTTATGGATTTTTGGTGAGAAACTTGAATAAATACAGTTGGTTGGACCAAATAAAAGAAAAGTAGTGATAGTGGTATCGACTAAAAGACTAAAAAAATGACTAAAATTGACTTAAATGTATTGACTTTTCATCGACTAAAACTGGACTAAAACATTTTGAGTTGTCGTCGACTAAAACTAGACTAAATCTATGAAGCATTTTCATTAAGCATTTTCATCTAAAGACTAAGACTAAATCTAAAATAGCTGCCAAAATTAACACTGCGCTCAGATGTGACAGACACTACCAACTTGTCTTTTCAGTGCATTTCTGCGTATAGTCGCTAAATGCTGTAGATCACGGCTAAAGTGAGAGGGGAGAGGGGACACCCCTGCCGTCCCTGTGGCCTCAATAAATATTTACCCGCGCAGTCTTTTTGGACACATGATGAATTAGTCATGTCTGATATTGGTGCATGTGGATGACAGAGATCTGTAGTCTCGTCCCGAGCACCGCGGGTCAACCTGCTAGTCTACATTACTAATTGGTAAAAACCTGGTCATCTCCTTAGAAAAAACCTTCATTTTCCGGTCCCTGTGTTCACACTTCAGGCCTTCGTGCTCAATTCTGAATAGCTGCTCCGAAGTGATTTTTTCCCCCTATCCTAAGATGTAACATGCATACGATATGAACTGATGCCGATGTCGAAAAAGAGAAGCTCAGGGTAGCAATTACAAAAGATGACGCTTCCGTTTTTTCTTTCCAACACATTTCTGTCACGGTCTGTGTCTTTTGAGTTTTCAAACCGAATTGAGGCGTCTCCCCGAATAACATGTCAAATCGACTATTTAGCTTTCTCTTTTCTATGTGGTGTCTCATTGTCCTCACTGGCTCAGGCAAATTATGACAATTTACTTATTGTCATGGCAACACTGACAAATTCCAGTTTGAGCATTTAAATACAAGTCACATGACTCCAGATCTGACTTTGTGCAATACATCCATGTGGTCCAGATCAGAATTGATTAGTCAACTTCTTGCTGTTCACACTCAAAAGTAAACATCACAATTGGGACCTTGTTTAAGTTTCTGTGATACAGTATGGGACCAAATTTCCTCACGTAAGACAGAATTGCATCAGTGTATCTCTCTCTCGCGGTCGTCCTCAGACGAGCTTCCATCGTAGTCTCCAATCCATCCGGTTCTCCATACACCCGGCCAGCTCCGAAGAGCTTTCTGCTCCACAATCTAGGTAGGTAATGTAGTGTAGCTAGGTGCTGTACTGACCACAGGTAACAATAGTGGGTCCCATGCCACTGGCCCATTATTCCAACATCCCATTAGTTCGAAAAACTACCCATTGGACCGAAAGCCCATTAGTCCAACGGCCCGTTATCCGGAAAATAAAAAGGCCCAAGAAACTGTTACTATGAGTCTTCATCAGCTGAGGCAAATTTATTTTACAGTAGCCAATCAGGAGCGCACATCTGACGCTCATGCCACACACACGCATACTGCTCCGAGCTACGGGGGATTTTCTATAATCATGGAAAATTTTGGACGGGACAGTACAGGACGGATTTTTAATCATGCTGCCGAAACTTGACAATGGAGATTACTGGGAGATATCTGCTTCACGCTTAGGAATTTCAAGCACCATAGACAGGCACTGATCTCCCAACAACTCCAGAGTGTGTATGTTCGGAGCAATGGGCAGTCCCCACAATAGTGCTCCACTTGGTCCTCTGTGTGATGCCGACTGATGAGCTGGCTGTGTCCTTCAGAGCAAACTATCCACGTCTTGATCATTTCCATCTGTGTATTGGGATCTATGTTCACTGCAAATAACCATTGTTTCAGTCGGTCCGGATTGTTGATTGGAAATCTATGAAATATTTCACTAGACCAATGCTTTTTACTATTATGGCAAGTTTTTACAACACATACACAAACCATGATGGTTACGTTGTGGTTTCATTTGCTATATTTGATCGAATCATCAAGTTTTCAATCTGGTAAGCTATCTGGCTAATGGTCTTTATCTAGCTAATGAGCTTTATCTAGCTAATGATCTTTATCTAGCTAATGATCTTTATCAAGCTAATGATCTTTATCAAGCGTTCCTCTCAACCCCCACTCTAGTTCAGTCTCTTGTTCAGTTGACTAGTTCAGTCATCACCTGAGTTTTGTTTGTTTATGCAGTGTGCAAACGGCGTAAACCTGCCGGGACATCGTAGCTTCTGAGCTCACTGCGCTATCAAGAAATAGGTCCTACTCTAACTGCTTCTAAAACGTCTAATTTTTGCATTTTTATTTATCGTTACATACGCTAGATACATGTAAATGAGACAGCTTTGGAGTTGTTGGAAGGTGTATTTCTTCACTTTTGACAGAGCCAGGCTAGTGGAGGCAATTGTTTCCAGTCTTTGTGCTAAGTTAGGCTAGCACTCAGTTATATTTTTCTAAAATAGCTCTGTACTGGACACATAGAAATGGAAATGATATTTATTGTCTTGTCTGACTCGGATAAGACGGAAAATCTGTTTATTTCCCAAAATGTGAACTATCCCTTTAACCTCAACAGTTAACTAGCCAGCAATTTAGTAAATGTTTACATGTGACTACTAGCCACTGCTAATGCTAGCTTCTACTAGATATGTTGTGCTAATCCAATGTGTTAATGTGGCAGCCAGGGGATGTGTTATATACCTGAAATTCTTTGCTGCTGTTGGCCCAATAAAATTAATTGTATCTTAAATCCCCAACAAGGCAACACAAGGATATGTAGGAATGACGTTTCTGGAAGTTCATTATGCTAGGGCACACTTTTTGTGGGTTTGAAATATGCATATCCCCCCTCGTCTCCCATCTGCCCTTTCACTATCGACATACTATCTAATCAATCATCTTCAAAAAAATCTTTACAAGTGTAGGCAAGAGAATAGACTTATTGCATTAAACAAAATGGCATCTGCAATGTCTATGTTGGCATACCTCCAACATATTTTTCTAACAACATAGTTACATGTATATCTATTTCGTGTTGAAACGTAACACAAAAATATGTTGCTGCAAACAAGACGGATGGAGGGTTTTGAAAATAACACATAATTTGCTACTGGACAGTTTTAGTACAGTATCTACAATCAGACGCATCATTCATTATCCATCTTTCCAGTCCATCTCAGATTTTTAAAAACAGTGACTGCAGAGAGAAGAGAAAAATATAGGTTTGTGCAGGTGAGATAAAAAAAAGAAAGAAAATCCAATGGGTTTATAAAGCATCACACCTCAAAAACAAACAAGATAACAAGCCAAGACCGCATTAAAAACTGCATTAAGAATTATTATTCCATTATAACGTGCTGTACCAACCAGTCAGGGTCAGTTTTGGGAGAGTATCTACAAGCAGACATGCTATCATCATTTAATGACAGGGTAAATCATGTGAAGATGCACGCAGACCAATG
Source organism: Diretmoides pauciradiatus (assembly GCA_900660315.1). Lineage (NCBI taxonomy): Eukaryota > Metazoa > Chordata > Actinopteri > Trachichthyiformes > Diretmidae > Diretmoides > Diretmoides pauciradiatus. Next base: position 5,210 of record CABFOS010121631.1, read on the forward strand.
CTAGACAAGCCACTGATGATAGACATTTGCTGTGTGCCCAGGGCAGAACCTTAAATTAAAGCTAATCCCAAAATGAAAATGTTACATGGTAAGATTACGCTTACAGAGAGCCTGCCACATGGAGGAGCAAGAGTTTTCGCTGTAAGGCATCAACCCATGAGAAATGAATAAACAATCTATTCTATTATGTTGGTTTACCTCACCAGGCTTTGTGTTGTAAGTCAAGCAGGTAGCTTACAATAGTTGTTTTGTCAGACATAACCAAGGCAGCTGTATACAGAATGAAGATGAGTGAATCTCAGGTTTCCTTTGGGCGAAAATATTCTCTGATCCTAAACATGATCTTACACACAATGTGCCATCACCAGACTGGAAAAATGGTTCACGGACTGGCTTTACGCCTGACGTAAATCGCCGGCTTGTTTTCATCATTTGATATCACAAAATAGTTAGGCGGTCGATTTAAAAGTAAACTAATCTGCCAACTATCAATTTGGGGTGTGAGTCAGTCAGCTGATTACACTGTTTAGATGGTTAATCCAAGAAGTTAAAAAAAAACAATCACCGGACTTGTTTTTCCTTTCCCTCATCGTGTGGAGCAACAATCATCTTTTCAAGAGAAATAAAAAAGGTTTGTGGATGCATGTAAACAGAATGAAGAGGATTCTGTTTTCTGAAAGAGCTTTGGGGTTGATGCAGGACGCACTGAAACATCTCACTCCTGAAGTGTTAATCTGAGAGACCCTCGTTTTGTCCCCCGCTATGGCTGTGCCCATCCATTTGTAATACTGTATCTCAGACACCACTGTCTCTGATCTTGAAATATTACACTGCTTGGCCCAATGGGGGCTCTATAATTAAAGTAAAATTGATGATGAATCTTTGACATGACATGATTACGGAAACATGGCTTAACAGCGGCGTTCCCGTGATACCAGGGCACTACATCCTCAGGGCGGCTAGAACAGCAGATGACTCCGGTAAGACCAGAGGACTGTGCATTTATGTACAAGTACTTGTACTCTGTGCAATGATGATAAAGTTGAATCTAATCTACTCTACCATGTTTGCTGTCAAACCTTTCACTATGCTAATGCTAACACTGCTAGCTCTCTCTGCTGGAGCTTTCATCATGGTGGCTCATACTCGCTGTGTCCCCAGGATAAATGGGAATAAAAATGGCTACTGCAAACCAACATTTTCTCTAAAACTTTGGCTGGGACATTACGGGGTTTTTTCCATATAAACTGCACCCATTTCTCTTGGATTTTTAGATCCTTTGGTGATAAATGAAGGCTCACTGTTTCTCCTTCGGTATATTTGCAGCCAAAAACAAAACACTTTCGCTCCTGATATGTCTTGTAGCACATGAAAAACACCACATGGACATGTTAACAAGGTTAAAAACTTGATTTTCGCTGGAGGGGTTAAATGAAAATGTCATATTATTACTGAAGAAGCTTATAATTAGTACAACAGTAGAGAGATCTTAAAGTCTTAGAAACCTAGGGTAACTTGTCTGACCTCCTTTCCCATGCCGCTGAAATCTCATAAGACCCTGCATCATTGTATAATAGCATGACGCAGTTTATCACCTCCACCACCTCTTCAGACCTCCCAGCTCCTTCCCTCCAGGCAGAGTGAGTCTATCCAGGGCTGGGGGTTTATTCATCGTCCCCTCAGGAGGGATCATACACAGCCAGCCCCCCTCACTTGACCACGGTCCAGGTGTGTGGCCAAATCTCCTGCATCTCAGGCCATTCACGTCATTTCTCCATGACCCCCCACCCCCACCCCATTCCTCATCAGGAGGAACCATCCTTGAGGAACAGCTTTTCTCACCGTCCATTACTCACTGACACCGGAGGATCCTGCCTGCTGATCCGTGTAAAGCCTTTACTGGCCGCTGCCCACCTTCAAGCTGCAGACACCTCAGGATGCTGCTTCAAAAGGGACAGCTGTCACAACATTCATCAGCAGCTAGGGAAATGTGTCATTCCATCCTCCCGTGCCAATTTGATTTCAGACATTTTATAGCATGAGGATGGATGATTAACTGCAGTAAGTTGGGTGCATGGTACATGAGTTGATTGTCCCTGAGTGATAAAAAACAATAGTGGTTCAACCTAGACCCACAGAAACTAAATAGAAAATGCAAGGAAAAAGACATCACAGTGCTGGCTACACTGTTTGATTGACAAGTGATCTCTGGGAAGTGCAGTGCAGAAACACCACAGAAATGAGTGCTTACCACTGAAGTCACCAAAATAAAATAAAAACAGGATCTAACGGATTACCACATTAAAGTTACTTTTCTTGAATGTCTGCTTCTTCTAGGTCATGAGTACGATTGAAACTCATGACATCATGAGCACTACTTGGCACGCATCTTGGCCCACTGAACCACAGAACAGTCTCAATATTGCCTGACTGACTGACCCAAGCGCTCCTCAAATATCACTTCACAGCCATTGCACAGCATTCACGTGTGCACAGTGAACTAACGACTGTCGATTAGTGGATTCAGGTGCACTAATTCAGGCGTGGAACAATGAGGGTACTTGGGGGAATAATAGGTAAAGTGCAGATTGAGAAGTCAAACTGTTAAGGTACTTTGAAGATCAGTGGCTATGTCACAACACAGGGAGGCATTCTGGGCAAAGTGCAGACTCACAGCTGGATCTGGCGACCCAAAGAATCAACACTACACCCACAAGAAGGGGATGAAAGAGTATTTTAATTCCTTTCATTGAATGTTGGACGCTAACCCATAGAAAGGACTAAAGTGTGTGTTGGATGTGGGCAATGAGGGTGGGTTATTATTTTGCCCCCTACCTGGGCTGTTCTCCATCCACCCACATGATCTAACCAACATTGTCTGTACAAAACAGACCTGAGTAGGATCAGGATAACATGGGATGGAGATAATTGGGGTATGAATGACCTGTGTAGCTCAGTGGGTAGAGCATGGTATTAATCAGGGTTAGAGGTTCAATTCTCGCTGGGGCCACCCACACTAAATATGTATGCACTCATTGCACTGTAAGGACTTTTGTTAAAACTAAACTCCAGGAGGACCCTAATCCATTTGAAAATAACACTTGAGGTAGAGTAATTTCTCAAAGATGGCATTTTGAGATATCCCCCCCGCCTTTCTCAACTGTGCTGCATTTTTCATTTGTCATTCCCTTTGGAAATAGAGAGTGCAGGATGCCATGTTCCTGTCATACCTGTTGATTGAGATGTCAGTGAATTTGAAAGAGAGCCAGCACAAAAATACCAACGCACCTAATTAGATCCTCAGTGTGCCAGATCTCCTTTGACATTGAAAAAACAAGTAAGATATATGGATAGATATAGTATTGTTTATTGCCATATTGTTTGGGAGAGCATACCATCGTTTGTTATTTATCCATGTCTTTCAGCCTTGGGAAAAGCTCAGATGTTTTTCAGGCTGTCCCTAGTTCAGCACGCAGTGATCCTGCATTTTGCATTTGAAGGCAGTGAAACCTCAGCAAACACTAAGTTGAGCAGTCGAGCTTGATTAATGACCCTCTCGTACTGATACAATCCTTTACATGTGGTTTGGCCATTGTATCACATGTGGTTAACCAATAAGGAACAGATATAGGTTAGATGCAAAGAGGACAAGTAGATTACAGGCTTTGGTTCCTGTTCTAATTCAACTCACTACATTGTCATCCGCCAATAAAAAGACTCCAAAAGGACATTTATATATTCCAACCTGTCATTATTGTACCCCCAAGGTTTTAAATACAGGGCAGACAGTTTTACGTCATGCTGCCTGTTCAGATCCGATTAGCCATAGCCAGGCAGTCATGTGGAATACCGTAAACAGTCATGCTCAGTTTGTGAACCCTCCAGCATGTGGTCATTATTTCATAAAATCCTTGAGTTGAAAATACTGAACCTCAAATCTTAACAAAGACATCCCAAATAAATCTGAGATAAATATGACAGTTTCATTGTTTGCTGTTTTTAACAAAACTGGTTTCTTTAACAATAACTCTGACCCTGTGTACAAAAATACGTGAACTCCTTCAATCAGTAACTTGTGGCTGCTCCTTTAGCAGAGATGACTTGGAGTAAATGTCTCCTAGAGCCACTGATCAGTCTCTGGCATCCTCCCACTGGATGTTTTTTTTGTTTTATATACTAATTTTTCTTGTGGCTCTTGGTGATATTTTATAAGGCCGTCCAGTTCTAGGCAGAATCTCTGACGTGTTAAATTCTCCATTTGTATATTTGTCTCACTGAAGAAGCCCTTTGTTTTTGTCTTTGATATGACTTTGTAACCACTCCTCACTCACTCACTCACTCGCTCACTCACTCACTCACTCCTCTCTTCCTGAGGTTCTCTGACCAGGTTTCACACCTGTATTTATAGGAGTGTCACACAAACTCCTTCCCACAGATCTGACCATTGATTGTTTAATGTCATACTCAATTATTTACCTACCTGATTCTACTTTCATATTTGATTAAACTAATGCAAGAAGTTCACTTATGTTTTGCACCTGCTGTAATTCACTTGAAACTATCTTAATTTTTCTGCACAGACAATTTCTCATAAAAATTCAATAATAATATAATGTATTGAAAAATGTTTAAATTAAGAAAAGGCTCATTTTGATTAAATTAAGGTGCATGGTACATAATAATAATAATTGAAAAAAGAAAACACAAGGGGGTTTGCATACAGTCACGACTGTATATGAGTATACATCAACTTGCTATGGTAGCATCTTAGTTCTCTTCACTGCTAGTTAAGTGGTTATACACAAAGCCATTGTTTTGACTAATTTAAAGAGCCATGTCTTGGTTTGTCACATTTGATGGGTAAACACTTGCACTTAAAGGCAGGGTAAGTAATCTTGTTCAGAGACACTTTTTCTTATATTTGTTGAATTTTTCTGGACATCCCGATATCTGACACTAAAATGAAAAAAAAATCTGATGTCTCTAGCGCAGAAAAACTACGTCCAATCATTAGTCTACGTACCATGAAATGATTGGACGAAGTACCTGTCTATCTACTTACCTACCTAATAGTAGTGCGCGTTCGTGTTTCGGGTGAGGGGCTTTGGAGGAACGGGTAGCGTTATTTTCAAACTTATCTTCCCTACCTTTAACTGACATCCTGACCTTAAAAGAAATGTCTTTGTATTGTTTAGGGGTACTTGAGTAGGCTGTTTTTTTCTCTAAGTGGAATACATTAAAAGGTGCCGTTGTTCTGCCCATGAAAATATCAGATGTCTCTTTATCTTAACATTACAGGCAAAAAATAATATGATTTACAGCCACTTGATACCATGCCTAGAGGATGCATCATGCCACAATGATTGACTATGGATGTAAGAGAAAAAAATAAGCTCATGTAGACTCTCAGTCTTCATGGTAGGGAAGCCATTATTATGGTTGTCTGACGTCAGCTCTAGTGACCTAGTTTTGGGGGATTGCTCCAATTTTTCCCTCTTAGCTCCTGAACTGCCCCATTTGATGAAGGACACAGACATAATTGTTTGTTTTAACACAAATGATTTACTTAATTCTGTGCACCAATTATTTGTCTACTTTACATGGCTGTCTCCATCAAGATAAAACCGTGCCATGTCGGTGTTTGAGTTCATAGCTCAAACTGGGAACAAGCTGATGGTGTTTATCAGTGACCCGCGCTGACATGGGCAAGTCCTCGGCTTTGACCCTGTTTATCGTTGCCTTCTGTGGTCAAGGCTGTGTCAGGGAGGGGCGGGGGAAGGGCCTGACCCCAGGAAGGTTCACGAATGGACACGGCCGTGACCAATGACTCCTCTCTCGCAGTATAGGGGGAAAAAGTAGAAGAAAAAGAAGGGACAAAAACACAACAAGGTAATACGTTTCTCGCATGAGCCTAGCTCAGAGGGAGCGAGATAATAGTCTGGGTAATTTGACAGTTTCTGCCTCTGCTGGCCACCGATCTCAATGGTGCAAAAAGCCATGAAATGAGACCATAAACCAGACCACGAAGGGTTAGGAAGAGTCTTTCTGCTGATGATGAATGCCTGTCTGCCACATGGGCTTTACAGTCATGACTTTCAGCTGCTGTAGCCTGCTGTCAATGTTAGGGATTCGCTGTTGCTTACATTTGTTCCAAACTGATCATAATTATGCTAAGCTCTCTACTTGAAATGATTTGAAATAATCCTCTGGATGATTGACGGCTAGTTTTGCCGGTGGGTCACATACAATGGAGAATTGCTTTCAGTGGTTGAAGGTGTTGAGATAAATGGGGTTTTCCCCTCACCTTAAACTTCCCTCACAAATTTTTTTCCCCCAGCATTTGGCGGACGGAGATGTGCAGGAGGTGGACAAGTTCGACATCAATGCAAAGAAATACAAAGTTTCACAATATGATATTATAGCATGATAAAATTTCATATGTAAACAGCTTTGGAATAAACAGCTTTGTTTTTAATTGCTATCAAAAAGCTATTCAGGCCTAAATTTAAATTAACGATACAAGTAGCAGTAATGGACGACTACAGACGTCTCAAATTTCACTTTGCTCGCTAACAAGGGCGATGTGCTAAATCCTTTGCTCTAACAGGGGAATCACCCCATGGTTGTTCGTTCGTTCCTTCGTCGTCTTCCGCTTTATCCGGGTCCGGGTCGCGGGGGCAGCATCTTCAGCAGGGAAGCCCAGGAAGCCCTCTCCCCCGCCACTTCCACCAGCTCTTCCGGGGGAATCCCGAGGCGTTCCCAGGCCAGCCGAGAGATGTAGTCCCTCCAGCGTGTCCTGGGTCGACCCCGAGGTCTCCTCCCGGTTGGACATGCCCGAAATACCTCCCCAGGGAGGCGTCCGGGAGGCATCCTAACCAGATGCCCGAACCACCTCAACTGGCTCCTCTCGATGTGGAGGAGCAGCGGTTCTACTCTGAGTCCCTCCCGGATGTCCGAGCTCCTCACCCTATCTCTAAGGCTGAGCCCGGCCACCCTGCAAGGGGTCATCCACCCCATACTCCCGGAGTACCCCCCACAGGATACCTCTGGGAACACGGTCGTAGGCCTTCTCCAAATCCACAAAGCACATGCGGA
>CABFOS010121632.1:0-17051 GCA_900660315.1 Diretmoides pauciradiatus
ACCAAGTAAACTCATTTGTACTGTTTGTCTGTATTTCCACATGTGTATAAAATGCTGCTGCCTCCAACTTAAAGGAATAGTTCACCGAAAAATGATAATTAAGCTTTCATCTACTCACCCTCTTGCCGATAAGAGGTATGGTGTACTTTTTTCGTCCTCAAAACACTCCTGTCGCTCCACAGGGGAAACAGTTTTCAGTAGTAATCCATATAACGGCTGTGGATGGAGACCAAATGCGAAATCTAATAAAAGTATCCCAAAAAAGCCTTCAAAATATATCGAAAATGTGCACATGCGCACACTTTCGATATCAAGCTCTTGTCTAGTCAATATTTAGCCTATAAACATACAAGAAATGCCATTTTTCACATAATTCTGCAACTCGCGGGTTCCGGACATATCGGTTGTGGCGGACGAGAAGTTTGGAGTATTTTGAAGGCTTTTTTGGGATACTTTTATTAGGTTTTGCATTTGGTCTCCATCCACAGCCATTATATGGATTACCACTGAAAACTGTTTCCCCTGTGGAGCGACAGGAGTGTTTTGAGGACGAAAAAAGTACACCATACCTCTTATCGGCAAGAGGGTGAGTAGATGAAAGCTTAGTTATCATTTTTCGGTGAAGTATTCCTTTAAAGTCATGGATTTTTCTCATCTCTCTCATTCAGATCTCAGTTTCCACGTATATGCGTTGAGAACACACCCAGGGTTGCATCAAGCATTAGCATTTGTTTTGTGTATTTGTGATAAAAATTGTAACATTAAAGTTCAGGGGGAAAGATGACTATAGACACGTCGAGGGGTATATCATGTAGCAAGCTGCTGATATCGTTCTCCAGTCACAATAACTTGTGACTGTAACTGCCGCCCAACATCCACTCTGCAGTCTTTCTAATTTCTCTTCCTCGTTACAGTAATATTAATCAACACCTCGTCATTTACAGCATCGTTTTCAAAGGGTGTCCTTCCCCATGAGGTTTGTGCTGCTGATGTGTAAATGTTTTGGTTTCACATTAAGCCCTTATTTAGGTGTTTTCTCCTCAAGTATCTCTCTAATGCAATGAGATGACTCAGTTTTTCCCCAGGAAGCCACACATTCCCCTTACAGTACATGAGCTTACTCACCGCTACAGTACACCCCCATATTTCTCTCTCTGTCTCTCTCTCTCTCTCTCTCTCTCTCTCTCTCTCTCTCTCTCTCTCTCGAGATGGTCTTACTCTCATTTCCCACTCAAACACTGATCTTAATGGCTGTACCATTCAAGTTGCGTACACCTACTTGAAACCATACAAGCACATTTGAGCTTGTTACATCTCCCACACGTCAGTTCAGAGAAATTCCTTGAAATGCGGCCAAACCATATTGCATTGAGGTGTGCCAGTTGGGTCCAATCAGTTTACGAGCAATATTCTAACCACCTAAAAGCACTGAGTCATTATGTCAATATGACTGATATAATATGTAGCTAATGTATAACTTTGTATAACCGTACTTTTAAAGCATTATTACGGCATTTAACTACAGTATGTATAGATGATTTATAGGTGATTAGTCCAGTAATTGGTTATTGGGGTCTTAGTCAACCAAGATTATAATGTTAAATGTTAATATATGTGAGTAAGTATGTAACCCATGCCCACATTCTAAACAAGAACAATGGTATTGAAAATATCATTTTAGTCCAACTTGAAAGTAACATTTCAGAGTAGTAGTTGGACCCTGTGAGGTCCTATAGTCTATTTGGTTGTTTACAGAATGAACATTGAACTCTATGCAGAGCCCAGGGTGCACATTTCTCCTGCCCACCTCCCCTTCTGCTTCTTCATCTGGGGAAGAGATGAGTCAAAGAAAGACAGAAGAAGAAGAGAGCGAAATACAGATGTTCATACACGTGTGCTTGCATGCACATGCACAGATGCAGGTGTTGTTGCTTTAAGGTGTTCAGTTTATGCATTTGTATTTAATTTTCCACTTTCAACCTTGTTACAGTTACCTCTGGTTGACTGTATATTTGATTGTCTGATTTCACACATTTCTTCCCCTTGGCGATGACAGACATTTCTCCAAACATTTGGTTTTGATGGAGCTGTGGTTGAGTTCAAGGCGCACCTTGCATCTTCTCTGACACTTCTCTGTTGATAAGGAGCAAAACTGTGAAAAGAAGATCATATGACTGTGGGGTGTTTCCCCCCGAGTTTTCCGATAAGAAATATATTCTGAGAAATATTTTTTTTTTCTTAAGATTTGAGCTGAGATGAAGGTAGAAACAGCTAGTTCAGGGATTTTTATAATGACAAGGTTCAACTTCTCTCTCTCTCTCTCTCTCTCTCTCTCTCTCTGAGTGGCTGCATGATAAAATAAACAACAGCTTGCACAATACAATGACTAATTGCTGATTGCTAATCATTTATCATGCAATTGTTCATATCATGAACAATGGAATAACCTTAGCTTCAACCAGAAAAACATTTAGTCCCTCTATCAAAATGCACTGTGTAGAAAGTGGGAGTGTCACTCATGCATTGATTGGGTTTGATATGATTGTAACAGCTATAATTCGGAGCTCTGCCCATCAAGATATCCTTCTAATCTGTACATTATAATCCAATCAGTACTGCTTAAGATGCTTCATGTTAAGGGTTTGCAACTGAAAAGAAAAAAACAGTGAATAAAGTGACTGCGTTTGAGATAAAGTGCACACATGAAAGAGGAGAGAAAGGTATTGGAATGAACCACGTGTGAGGGCAAAAAGCAGGGAGAAGATTCAACGGATTCCATTACATTTTTAAACTAAACTGTTACATACAATGTGCAAAAATTACAGAGGATCCTACTCTCAAAAAGGTCTGTCCCAAAGATTTCAGTTTTCTGATCAATTAGAAAATATCCCATACTGAGTTTTGCTTTCATATCACTTGTGAAACTTTAGTAAGAGTAGGTGTCACTTTTTCCAGTTGGTGAATTTCTCATTTTAGAGAGAAACTTTTGTAATTTAAACTGTAGAGGGCCCTGTTGTAGGAGGTGGAAAACACTGCTGCTGCCTCTGTGTCGTGACTGGGCAGAACACAGCTGTCAAGAGGTGTGGAAAGACCTCTCTGCCTTCTCAGCTGTGAAAACAGTTAACGAGAAGGACACCACACACACACACACACACACACACACACACACACACACACAGAGAAATAGTTATTGCTATTATATGACTGTTATCTGTTGATCTGTTGAAGAAAAATTATTGCTGATAAAAGAATGAGAATTCCAAGGAATGCAATCTACATCCAGGATGACGCTAACAGCCACACATATACACATAATGCTGGTAAAAATGACATTTATAACATATTTAATCATTTTCTTTTATTGTCCACCATATCTAAAATCACTTCTTATCCCTTACGAGTCCACACACAACCTTAGGAATACTGTGCACCCTTGTTTCAGTGTCCCCAGGTTTCACAAAGAGGTCGGTCGTCTCACTAATATTTTCAAAAGAGTTGTTTTTAACTATCTCAAGACACTCTGCTGCCGTTAACTGTGTATGTGTTGGGTATGAGCAGGATATGCAACCTAAGTGCATATCCACTACACAATCTATAGTGTTCACCTCATATTGTATCAAGAATTCTGATCTGTGTTGAGAGAGTGGAGCTCATTATTGATGTATTCTTAGAGAGCTGCTGTTTATGTTGTATTTGTTTGTTTGACTGTTCTTCTGTTTGTTTATTGCTCTTTGTATTGTATCTGCTCTTTGTTTGTCTGTTTATCCATTTAATATTGTATCTTGTTGTATGTTTAGGACCTCCTTGAAAACGAGATGATTCATCTCAAGGAGTTATCCTTCTAATAAAGGTATATATCTATATATAGACTCCAGACATGTTCAATAGGTGAAGGTGTGACTCATTTTTTATTTCCATGCCTTCATGCCTGATTTCTAACCAGAAACATGGGTACTAGTGGTGTATACAGTGTTTCATAAATATAATCATCAATCTGTTAAAGCCTGCTTCTGCTTTTCTAGGCATGTAGCTTTCCAGTTGTGAAGTCTACCTGCAAGATGTCGACAAAAATGCATAATAAACTGAGTAGTAATCAGTAGTGTGACATTCCTCTTGTGATATCTCCACTTAAACTTCAGATTCTGATTGCTGTGTGTTGTAGTATTCTCTGCCTTTTGTAAATACATGAAAGAAACAATAGGACAAACGAGCCCCAGTTTTCCTGCTGGCAAAGGAAAATATATTTGGACAGCTGCACAGGCTGGAGAAAGAGAAAGCGCACTTCACAATGTTCGGCGGGCGTGCTGGCGGCCTCCAGCCTAGCGAGCTGGTGGCACTCAGTTGGCAGGCTGGTCACCGCATGCTGCGCCTCCCCCGGGAGCAGGGAAGATTGTGTCTGGCCCACTCGGATGTGGGCCACCTGCTCCTGGACACCAACAGTTGAGAAGAGGTGAGGGTTAGGGTGAGGGTCACCGTCGGCTGTCATCCAGTGGAAGCTGATATTGCCGTCCGAGGTGGTGGATGATGGCATGGCGGTGACCTGTTCCTCGTCTGTCACGCCTCACATTGGGCTCCAGTGTAGGAAGTCTCGCTGCTCCCGGGGTCGCGACAGACAGAGACAAGGCCAGCGGTCCGCTTTATTTACATGCAGTCAAATAAAGTCACTGGGCCACAATCACTTTTGCACACAGGAGACTCTCTGCAGGAAAAACTAAACTTAAAAGCCATACTGTGGTACTGTGTAGTGGTACAAATACTCCACTATGCTCATTGAGGTCATTTAACAACAAGATAGATAGACGGACGGACAGACAGACCTTTTTGTTGTCAGTGAAGGACGGTCCCATGATGCACTGCCTGGAGGGGTTAGGAAGATATTCTTCTTTGTCATCCACTGTCAATCTGGGAATGGCTGTCATAGGACGAATAACCCCAGGCTTGGTCTTGACAGATGGATTCGGTAAAGAATAAGGAGAAACAAGCATTGTGAAGTGAAATAAAGTAAAGTCAGCGTCATAAAGTGGTAATAGGTAATATAACTTTAATATAAAGCATTGAATTAGAAGAAAACTCAGCAAACAGAGCGCTACAGCAGATACCAGTAAGTGAACCATGAAGGTGCTCTTTGGTGGGAAGAAATATCCATAAGCAGCAAAAAAAAAGGTTACCAAGGCAGCTCTTCAGGTAGCAAAAAGTTAAAAAGCCTTTATTATTCGGCTAGTTCATAAATATTATTTGGCTAGTTCATGAATAGAACCGATAAAAGCCAACATGTTTCGGCCAAGCACTGGCCTTCATCAGGGCAAATGGGGTTTTGCCCTGATGAAGGCCGAAACATGTTGGCTTTTATCGGTTCTATTCATGAACGAGCCAAATAATAAAGGCTTTTAAACTTTTTGCTACCTGAAGAGCGGCCTTGGTAACCTTTTTTGCTGCTTATGGATAAAGCATTGAATCGCTGAAATAATCAATGTGTATGTATACCTTTTTATCCATTCGTTTTCTTTCCCATGAAGCAGATGGGTGCAAGCTGCCTAAGGATGCCTAAGGAAACAACGGGATTACAATGTGATAATTCAGTAAGATTGGGGGTATGTAATCCAGTAAATCAACATAAACACAGTTAGTGGTGTATGAAAGTATGACGCCCTGTGCACAGCAGTGCTGCTGATCCCGGGTGCAGCTGGAGCAGGAGAATCACCATCAGGAACAGTAGAGAGATCCAGCGCACACCAGGAGTGTTAGATTAACTTCTTTTATTTATAAATTATATAGACATAGGAGCAAACAACGCGTTTCGCAACACAGCTTCATCAGGTTTGCTTAGTTAGTGGTGTGTTGATATTGGCTCAGTGGAGGATGCCATGCTGAAAATGGATGAATATTCAGCTTTTACTCACATATTTAGTTTCACGTCCCAAAAATCTTGGAAGGGATGTGCTTTGCTGCTGAAAGCAAACAAAGAATAAACACTGAAATGCAATTATAGGGAAGAAAAACTCTGCCTCTCTCAATTAAAGAGTTTCCTTCCTTTTCCCATTCACACACACACACACACACACACACACACACATACACACACACAAAACCACAAGAACCTGTATCCTTTGATCCTTTGATGAATAATGTGCAGATGAATACACAATCAGAATTAAGCAGAATATGCAGTAGTTTCTATGGCTTCAAAGTAACAGTTGTGCATTTCATATTTTCTGCTTTATATTATTTTAGTACTTTCTGATTTTGATTTGAATTTTAGTTTAGTTCCAGCTAGTTTCTTCACTAGTTTTAGTTCTCCTTATCTTTAGGCACGTTTAGTTTGAGTATTTCCCTGGCCAGCCAGGTGACAGCCACAGTGACAATGTACTGATACTTGAATTTAGGCCCATTCTTTACCAGAGGAATCTTTCTTCACTCTATGTATCCTCTTTCCATGATTGCTGAGTGTAATTTACAGTTGTTTTAACATTTTCATTCTGTTATTCTGTTAGAAATGACGGCAAATTCAGGCTCAACTTATTGTTTTCCTATTGTAAGAACATAATTGGCTAATGTGACACTACAGTATAATGTACAGATCAACAATATTGTTATTATTGAGTTTTTCATGTTATATTGCATTGTGTGAGGATACATTCCACATTGCTTAACCGACATGTCACATGGTGTTAACATTTGGAAACCATAGCAATGAACGTTACCTGCAGACCAACGTTGTTCGTTGATTGCCTGGAGGGTTGAGACGCCCGGGGTGTTGTGCACTTTAAGGTCGCAAAAATAACAGCATAAAAATCACCGTTCACTGTACAATTCAATTCAACATTGTTATATGTTACTATTGATGTGAACTCACTGTGGGAATAGAGTCTCCCAATATCTCATCAATGGCTGCATACAGTTCCTCTGACTGCTGTCGGAGCTGTGCAGGTGAGCACATCTGTAGGAAAAGATTGTAGTTAAAAGTTAATGTGTCTCTTGTAATGCAAATGTTCAGTAAACACAACACTGTCCTGTACAGTGATACCTCAGCATGGGTCTCTGTAACACATCTGTCCGGTGTCTCAGGGACGTCTTCTCTTTCTACCTGGTCATCTATTGCCTGTAAATGCAAAGGTGAGTTAGATGAAAGATTCAGCTCATTGCCAAGAATGACATCTAATGCTTATTGATTTGGATTACAGTTGGATTACAGTTTTATAACACTACAGCATTATTTTCCCTCTAGAGAGCTCAAATCCTTTTATTGTGTGTAACATTAGCTGTAGCTTGTAAATCCTCCTGACATTTGTCATTCGTGCTGGCTATGAATTATGTTTGTTCCCATGTCACCATACAATTCACTGCAGAAGAGCTATACAAAAGCTGTTAAAATTCAATCAAGCACCCATCAAGGGTTCATGTACCTGGAAGTTTGTCAGGTAGCATGAGATGTAGATGAGTGGAATTCAATAAGCCAAAAAAGTAAGCTCACCTGCTGATCCAACAGAATGGTATTTGTAGGAATTGCAGCAAACGATTTGTAGCTTAACTTAATCTTGTGTGGCTAGAGTTTAGAGAAAGGACAAAATAGAAAATAAATAAGCATGAATTTATTATTCTGGGTTAAGCGCTTTCTTAAAGCCGCCGTTTGTATCGCCTTCAAAATGGGTCATTGAGCATGTTGTCTCTCATATTGCTGCAGGCGATCATCCTTGTTCACCGCATTAGCATCTACATCACCTTTGCTACAGTCCACTGGATTGATTTGAGTAAATGAGTGTGTCAGCTCAGTTGCAGACAACTCTTCAGTAATGCCGAGCATGAAAGTGGGGTGACTGTGTTCAAAATTGCCTGATACGCCTGGTGATTCATTTCTCAAATTGCTTGTGGTGTGAACACATATAAGCATTTGAAATATGTCATTCCTTAAAACCTTTAAAATCTCCCTGAAGCAAAGATCTAAAACATAACCCACTATGCAACATCAATGATTTCTATGGCAAAGAAAAACAGATAAACATATATCTAAAAACAGCTCTTGGCAACTTGATATCAAGATATCAAGTTGGTGAAATCTGTTTTTAGCAGCATAGGGGTGATGACTCTAAGTATATATCAGAACACATATTGAATAATATCCTCAATTTAAGCAAGCACATGTCATGCAGATCACAAACAGAGTAGCTACCTTTCTTTTTTTACCCTCCCTGTCATTGCAGTCTGATATTCCACTCCACGGCCTTGGAGAGGGTGTAGAGCGAAAGGAGAGAGAAGGGGATGGAGTGAGGTCTCTGATTGGTGGAGCCGGAGAGGGCGTGAGGGTGAAGCGGTCTGGACTAGGAGAAGAAGAGTTGGTGGGTGACGGCCATCCGGAAAAAACAATGGGTGTGTAGCGGGAAGGAGACAGACAGTGATCTCTGTGAACTTGTGGTATCTTGTCACTTGTGGAAAGAGGGAAAGTCTGCTCCGACTGGCACCTTCCTTTCATGGTAGTTTGTAAAGGAGGAGGTGGTGATATTGTGTCAGAGGAAACTGTGACACTGGGTGATTGAGAAGGCCGGGTTTCAGGAAGGCAGGGTGGCAGAGACGTTAATAGTTGAGAAAAGTCATCAAGCCTCGAGGGGGATGAGTATGGCTGTCGAGTACATCCATGGAGCACAGAGGTTTCTTGCTCCTTAATAGGTTTAGGGGATCGGGAGATGATTTTTGCGAGGTTTTTATCAACTGTATGGCCCCGGAGGTACATCAAATCTTTGCTCTGCTCACGCATAGGGGACTCTGACTTTGAGCTGGAGATAGACGAGCGCAGCGGTTGTTTGGAAGCTATAGAGACAGATGTGTCTCCAGGTTTAACTGGAGTCGGAGACATAGATCTGAGTTCTGACACTCGTGAGCAAAAGAATGGCAATGGAACTTGGGGCAATGTGTTATTATTCACTGATGTAGAGCGGTTTTCAGAAACAGTTTGAGGCAGAGGCGAAGTAACCCTCTCCCATCTAGGTCCAGAAGTGTTTGAATTAATTAGTTCTGAGCACCTTAGTGGAGTATGAGGTCCTGTTCTGTAGACTTCCTTTAACTCCACAGATGGAGGGGCAGTGACGCATCTGTGGTAATGGCTCTGAGCTTGACTGTCTATAGACGCTGATGACGGGAATCTGGAGGACAACTCCAGGGGAATGGAGGCCACACTGGAGGCTGCTGAGCAGGCATTACACACCGACAGGGTCAGGGGGCTCATGGGCCAGCAGGGGGAGTAAGGCCTTTGCAGAGCAGGGGACAAGATGGGAAGGCGGCCTTTTCTCAGGATGGCTGTGAGTAGGGACAGTCGGGTAACAGGGGGCCGGTGCCGGGAAGACGTAAACTCGGGACACAGAGAAGACGACAGGCTCTCACATGAGGACAAACATTCTTGAGGCATCTGAACCAGACTAGAGCCAGGAGCTAGAGAGTGTCTCTTGACCCTGACCACAGCAGGGGAGAATACGCCAGACCGGACAGAGGAGCATGGAGAGACTGTGCGGCTGAAAGAAACAAGGGAGCCTTCAGTGGACTGCATGGCCGACCAGCTCTTCTCTTTGTCCCAATCCTCAGAGAGGATGGACTCTCTAGAAGAGGCTGGGGTGAGAAACAAGTCTGTGGAGTGTGTAGGACTTGTTCTGCCTTCTGGCGCGGACGCTCTATTTACAAAGAAACCCGAGCTAACCTCAGCACCAAGAGAGGTTTTGTGACACCGCTGCTGGGAAATGCCCCTGTGTTTATCAACAGCTGTTTCCATAGAAGCCGGCCCAACTACTAAATGGTTGGGTGTATTTTCAGCCTGAACACTAAATGACGGAGGGGTTTGCGGGAGGTCCACGTGAGCCGTTGGATGCTTCAGCTGAGAAAAAGAAAGATTAAAAAACGTTCATGAAATGGCAACGAAGATCTGTGATTTAAAACTATACTTTATCCACAATTCACACTTCTTATGAGGATCACTGATAATTAATAAAAATAATGTGTAAATGCTAATAGAAATTGTAACAAGGTCCTGTATAGTACTGTACTGTCTTGTAGTGTATGTGGACAAAAGAGAAATGTTGAACCAGGATGGATTTTAACGTTTTTGAAGTACTAATGAAGCCGTTATCTGAACCTTAGTTCTGTAAAGTCACTGCTAAAAATAAACCAAATCCAATCCATTGCATTATATAGTAATATACAGACCCTAATCTGTAGATATTCATTGGACCACTTGCTTGTTTAACTGATTAATCTGTCAGATTTGAAAGGCAGTAATGTCTACATTTGAATAATGGAATTCATAAAATCTTTTCACGGTTTCTATACAACATTACAAAGAGTGTTCATGCTCTTTTACTTACTTGAAGATGTGTTCCTGCTCCTCTCTCCTCTGAGTCTTTGATATAGATTATCTCTGCTTTGCAAAGCCCCTCCTCCGACATGGTCTCTCTAGTTGCCTTCTCCTTGGATACAGCTAAATTCTGACAAGGGAAAATGAAGCAAATGCTGAGGAAGAATTGAGCAAGTGAAACCTGAGCAAACCCGAAGTGAACTTCAGCAAGCCCCCGAATGTAACTTCCAGCTCAAGTGGGGATGAATCAGACTCTCTCAGGGGTGTGCTTGGTTTCACTCACCCACATGCCCCACACATATAATTCACATGTACAAGCACATGTCCTGCTGAGATTAATATAGCATATCCCTCACATACAGTGAGCCCTTTGTATACACACAACTTTGAAGCGTGCAATATCGGAAATAGAGAGGGGTAGAGAGGTAGAAATGAGATATTCCTCCGGCATATTATGTTACTTTCTATTGGTGAGTGACATTTCAGATGATGAAAGTAATACTTAAAAACAAAGATTCAGATCCATTTTGTAAAAATAAAATAAAATCTTTGGCTCTATACCTTGTTTTGCGGTTTTGACATGTGCTTCCACTCTTTTGTTTATATTTCTTTGCAATTGCAAAGGTGCAGTAGGTGGCACACACAAGGTTTGATGTCATGTGTATATTAGGTCAGAGCTTTGCACTTTGGAATGAAGTTAGTGGGCTCCAGAATGAAACCGTATTTTTCCTCTATCTATTCAGTGTAAAGCTTGTAATAGAAATGACAGCCTTAGCTCTGTTATTTCACATACTTTCTTATGATAACCTTTACCTCAAGTAACCTAATGTAACTCATAAACTCATCCTCAGATGACCTTCATACTGCGCATGAGCACTTGTTCAGTAACTTTCCATTTCTCCAAAGATATGACTGCTGAGAACCAACTGATAAGAATTCTCTCAAGCCCACCTAATGATGTCTGTTCATTCAGGTATCGAAACCATTTCAGACAGCTTATTACTCTGTGTGGCTCGATCGTTGCTGCGCAGCTCAACCTTGCTTATTTTTATGATAAACGCCTCAAAAGGCAACTGGCACTCTAGACTCTTATTCACAGATTTCCACCACAAGCTCTTCACAATAATTATAGTGTGTTACACCTTCTCTTAACACTTGAAAGCAAATTATGTCAGAATATTAATCTTTGGATGAGCACGGAACCAATAAAGACAAATAAATATGATGATAAGCAGCAGGATTTACAAAGATAAAGCAGTTGCCCTTAAACTTACTACCTGAAAAAAACATTCATTTTACTTTACAAATAAGTCAGTGTTAGGATATTGAATGTATTTATGCATGTGTGTTGGTAAAGATGTGGATAGGATATAGTTGTGCATTCAATTCAGCTTTATTTATTTATTTTATTTAACCTTTATTTAACCAGGAGGTCCTATTGAGATAAGAATCTCTTTTTCAAAGGAGACCTTTATTGGCATGAGAAGAGAAAGCTTTCACTCTCTGTGTCCTTCTGTTGTGTGTATGCGTGTGACCATGTGTGTATGCTACATGTGTGTTTAGATCTGTTTGGAAAGCAACTTTATTTCCAGTAGTTTTGGATTATATAGATGAATTTATATAAATGTATTTTGATTAAGAAGTATGAATTATGGCTTTTTTAATAGACACACACATTGCTGGGTTGTTTAAATACATTGCTGAGTTGAACAAGTTATAGGTCAAATCTCTGGGTTGTTTGAGTTGGTTCACTGGGTAATTGAACATAATTGTGAAATTAGTTAGGTTCTATCCTATAGTTGTATGTTAGTAAAGGAGGTAGACCCATACAACAGTCATTTCTTAGTCAGTTGCCTGAATTATATTTCTTCGCTTCCACCTTAAAACAACCATCCTTCAAAAATGATGAAGAGAAAGAGTCGATGTGTTTGTGGTGAGCGGGAAGACCAGTAAGGACCGGCTAATAGAACTTTTCACTCAAAGCTTTTTAATTTTTTTTAAATTTAATTAAATTATTATTATTATTATTATTATTATTATTATTATTATTATTATTATTATTATTATTATTATTTTTATTATTATTATTATTATTATTATTATTATTATCATTATCATTATCATTAATATTATTATTATTATTATTATTTTATTATACTAAATAGGCCAGTTTAAATACTAACCCAAAGATCATATTATAAAACACTCTCATATGGAAATTACATTTGTATAACAGTGCGTTTAAATACAGTAGAATTGAAAATGAAACTGCTTATAATATATGACATACATCAGTATTCATGCAATATTATATGACCATGTATTGTCAATTCATCTTTGGGTTATTTAAGTCAATTTAATAACTCCAAGACTTTTCTTATCTTACACCAGATAAGTGGTAGTCAACAAATGAATGGCTGCCAAATGACTTAGGATCATAATTTACTTAAATGTGGGAGTCACTAATGATGGATGTAATTAGCAGTGATATATTTAATGAACGGACGCTACCAAAAACATTACCTCTCGCCCCGGACTTCATCCTTTTTGCGGAGGTAAATATCATACATGTGCTAAAAGTTAAAGATTTATAGATAAAGTGAAATTTTCACAATAATGAAACTTTACCTCCTTTTATTGATTACATACTGCTCAATAAAGAGCAGACGTGATTTGTAGAAAATGGTTTAATCATATGATGAAGCTGTAGAGGAGTTGGGTGGTCTTAGTGGTCAGAGATGATTGATAACTGAAAGTTGAAACCCTGCAGGAGAAATGTTGTAGGGACGGTGTCATGGGGGCAGGAGGTCGGTCTCACACTGGAAATAATCTCTCAGAGGAGTGGTAGAGTGATATTTCTCATGCATAAGGGAGATTTGTTTGATCGGATGTTATCAACCATATCAATGAAGACTTTTAAAGTGGAGATAGAGGGGGGGTAGTACTGTAGCTGAGCTTATAGTATTGAATAGGACCGGCGAGTTCTTTCAGATGTTTTGACTGCCTCCTGATATTTAGCTAATAGGTATTTCAGAATATTGTTTAATTTAACCAGGATAAAGCTATGAACATAGGTGGTCTGTATCTCTGGATATCTACTGAGGGTGAAAAGGGAGAACAACTCCTCAGTGCTCAAGTGAAGGGGTGTGGAGGCGTTACACAGGGCCTCAGAAGACCTGGTGGCGGAGCAGTTAAAAGTGTAGGTCTGGATAAGTGCACAAATTACAGGAGAAGGATGAGCCATTTGAGCTTCAAAAACAACGGCCGTATGATCAGAGAGGTATGAGCAACATTCAGCTCTAAACAGACCAGAAACGAGAGCCAGGTCCAATAATAATATGGGTAGAAAGTACAAAGTATAATCCAGGGGAGTCGCTTTGTTTAAGTGAATTGAATGTATGTATGTACTGTATGTATGTAATATATGTGTATTTGTATGTATGTATATTGTTGCATGAGATATACTAGAAGGGAAAGGGATGAGGAAGTGGACGGGGGAGAGAAAAAAGAATAAAAGATATTTTCAGATATGTTAATTTGAGAGATAACTTGTATATTTTAGTGTATCTTGGATGGATAAACAGGATTTACATACTTGAGTGCGAAGCTGCATCTTATTATTGTGATTTATTCATGTAAAAGGGGTTACATAAGTTATACTTCTTCTCACTCCATTTCGAATATGTACTTTTTTGTGGCCTGGTTACTTATTTTTTTTGTTTTCTGCTGTTTACTATGATATATTGTATGTTGGCTTCGTATTGCCTATTTCATTTTTTTCATTTTTTTATTGCATGTATTCGAAACATTTCAATCAATCAATCAATCAATCAATCAATCAATCAATCAATCAACTGAATGGCAGACATGCAAACCAGATGACCATGAGCTGAACAGTCCATGTTCCTCAGAAGGGAAAAGATTATTATTCGATTTTGGGCCATGTACCTCATGAAGGAAATTAGGGTTATAGAGCAATAACCATTTGATCGATATCAATACAATTACTATCAATTCCATCAAAAATAATTAGAGCATGTCTTCTATTAATCGAGCCTAGTAATCCTGAAGGAGCAATTCTGGATTTATGTGACAAGATAAAACAACCAACCGAGTTACCCCCCCAAAAAACACCAATAACTCTCAAAAAAATAATAATTTTAGTTCTTTTGTGACTGACAATACTTGGTATGTCAAAACAAGAGTTGTGATTCAAAGCACAATCATAGGCAGACAAATGTCTAATCAAGTGGGAATTCGAATGAAGGCAGAGAGACATTGAGCACAGAGCACAGAGCCGTGCAGGGTGAGAGTGGAAGCAAATATCACACAATCCAATATGGTATATGTATGATTTCTTTATGTACCCGTGCATAATAATTGGCTCATTATGAGTTTATAACGTGAAGGGCTGACACTACTCGAGACAATAGCTTTTGTTTCCAACCCCCATGTGAGAAGTTTCCAGAGATGACTGGAAGTGAAGATGGAGGACTCGTCTGACAAATAACAAATAAATTATTTATTTCACCTCAGGCAGCAAAAACAGTGATGCTGCTGTGATATTGTCTGATGGCGTATTGACATCTAATATCACATTAATGATGCAATATTGATAGTTGGGGGTCCACACCAGTTTTTATTCATGCTTGCTTTTCATGAACAACAGTTTAACATTCATAGTTTGTCTGTATCTGTATCCTCAACTGAAGGCCCAAAGTGAGTAAGATACAAATACAGTAATAATGGTTGTCTGGTTCTACTGCCCTTTATATGATGAGCTGAGAAATGACTTTTATAGCAGAATTACATCTATTTCTGCTATCATTTCGTTAGATGATAATGGAAGTCTGGAGATCTGTTTCAGAAAAGGGGGCTTCCATGTGAAAAACTATATACTGTATATATATATCTGAGTATGGTCTCTGAGTTTGTTCAGGAACATATTTGTTTTATCAACATCTTGTCTTTGAAAGAAGATCCAGCACACTGCTCTTGCTCAGCATCACACAATTTAATTGCAACACAGCGTTTCGGTCCCCCTGGACCTTTGTCAACAGTTTGTTTTATCAACATCTTACAACGTGGATGTGTCTGAGAATGTTACTGTATGTTGTTGGTTGAGTGCATGACTCTGTATGAAATAAGTACACAGTGTAAATACCTTCTGGAAACCATATGAAACCACAACATAATTTTAGTTCTCTATGACAGTAAACTGAATATGTTGTGGTTTCTTTAGTCCTCTATGACAGTAAACTGAATATGTTGTGGTTTCTTTAGTCCTCTATGACAGTAAACTGAATATGTTGTGGTTTCTTTAGTCCTCTATGACAGTAAACTGAATATGTTGTGGTTTCTTTAGTCCTCTATGACAGTAAACTGAATATGTTGTGGTTTCTTTAGTTCTCTATGACAGTAAACTGACTATCTTTGGGTTGTGGACAAAACAAGATGTTTGAGGACGTCACCTTGGGTTTTGGGAAACACTGATCAAAAAATTTTCACCATTTACTGACATTTTATGGACCAAACAACTAATCGATTAATCGAGAAAATGATCGACAGATTAATCGATAATGAAAATAATCGTTCGTTGCAGCCCTACTAAATCCAATCTAAAAAGAAACTAATGCAAAAGAAAGTTCTTAAGCATCATAAGCATGACTGGAGCTGAAGTATGACATGAGACACACACACACACACACACACACTAACAAATTGTTGATTATATTTGCATATCTTATTGCTGGTACTGTACCTTATTCAGTTTTCCTGTCAGTGCTCCAGATCTCTCCCCATCAGTAATAATGCTTTCAAATGGTAATTTATGCATCACCGGGACAAACGTAAAAACAGCAGGCTTAGATGAAACTCCTATTAAAACCTGCAAAGTAGAAAGGAACAAATTGTTCAGCTCTCGATAATGAATAATGTTCCTCGTAAGCACAATCACAAGGAAACCGAGGTTTGTTAGAGATTGAAAACTGAATGAATCAAGGACGAGGAGAGTGTGTCAAATACACACTGAAATTTAACATGATTTAACAATGTAACATTTTATAGCCAAATACCACTGAATTGTGTACAGGGCCATTCAATCATGTACCACGGAGGGTTGAGAGTATGCAGATTTTCATTCCAACCCAACACTACACTACTGTACTGTAGGTGATTTCACTGATTAGCACCTTCAACCAGAGAGAAGGAACTAATCAGTGAAATCACCTATGAACATTCTTGGGTTGGAATGAAAACCTGCATACTCTCAACTCTCCACAGCACATGGTTGAATAGCCCTGTGGTGTGTAACAATAGGACCCCACCCTATAGCACTCTAGAAGGTGCTCTGGATGTGTTTGTATCTGCCTATGCTGCTGGTTTATTAACCCTCCTTCCTTCTTTCCTTCCTCCATCCTCCTTCTTCTATCCTTTCTTTCCTTCCTCCTTCCCCTCCGTCCCTCCCTCCTCCTTCCTCCCTCCTTTCGTTCCTCCATCCTCCTTCCTTCCTCTCTTTCCTCCTTCCTTATTTCCTTCCCTCCTTTATTTCCTCCCTCCCTCCTTCTCTTTTCCTCCCTCCTTCTTTCCTTCCTAGTCTAGTATCATTATCGATACTAGACTCTGGGCTCAGAGATTGTGTATTCACTAACTATTAATATATCTGCATATTGATTAGCTGCTAGTCACTGATGTGAAGTGATAAACTGAATAGTGTGGT
>CABFOS010121633.1:0-11475 GCA_900660315.1 Diretmoides pauciradiatus
GAGAGGGAGAAGTGAGTTTGAGTTAGCATGAATGAGGTGGATTTTTTACTGCTTTCATATGACATATCGTTTGTGCGAGTAGCATTAAGTAGCAAAATCGTTTGCCTAGCGCCACCTACAGTATGTGAACATGCACCGTTTTTGTGTTGTTTCTATTTGCTCATTTAGTTGCTTGGTGTTGGAATTGTGTTTCGCTGAGGTAAAAATTGTTATCATGGGCTTTTAGCCGAGTTTCTTCCCTAATATTGTTGTAGAGCACTTGCTATAACAAGGTACTGAACTGTATATAGTGTAGTTGTAACTTGGATGTGATGCTTCTGTTGCTGCAGCGTGAACTATTGATGGGTATAATGCATTTGTTAGCCCCCCCACTCAATATCCCCACCAGCCGTCACTGACCTTGAGCCATTCATGCTTCTTCATCTCTAAATGTCTACCCTCTGCCTCGGAGCTTCAGATGGATGGTGGATAGACTAAGACGTATACAGGTCATTAATACTGTTGACCGGCGATGAGAGGTGAACTTCTACCGAAACATGTGTGTTTGATACTGTGCGCGGTCTCAGCGAGCTAGGGAGAGGCCAGGCCTTTCAGCCCTGTTGGCCTCTAGGCACGGGTTCTCGACACCACCCACATCCAGGCTCGGTTGATGAAGCAGCAGCTATGATTAATGATCGCAGGTTTTCTCTGGTGCTCTGTGTTCATCTGGCACTCTGGTCATCTACAGTATGTGGGTGTCCTCCGAGCAGAAACTCTCATTTCCTGCAAGGACACAAGGGTGACTAATAAGGAGTGAAAAACGCCCACGAAGTATCAAGACAACTTTTGTCCCCTCTGCTGTGATAATGCGCATTTCAATGCCGTTTCTTTGTTTTCATCTCCACTTGGTCTCTCATTATAACAGTCAGCAGTCAGGGATCGGCCGGCAAAGGGTTTTAGAGTCGGAGAATTAAGATCTTTTTTATGGCAATGTGTTGATTGTGCCAAGTGCCCTGTGAATTCCAACATTCTTTGCGTAGCTTTTCGGAACAATAAAAGCCATTGTGGCTGCAGTGCGGTTTTTAACAGGAGAGCTAATTATTCATTAGATGTGTCAGTGCTGTTATAGTAGATGTCCCCTGAATGGTCAGATGAAATGCATGTCTGGGCTATTTGTTTTTTGTTTTATCAGTACAACTAACAATGCAAAACTCAAATAAAGGGATATTAATGTTGATCTATGCAAGCAACACATTCAGCATATGAATCCTTGCAGAGCCCAGAAAATACTAATCACACATTTGTTTTTGTTGTTTTAGGCTATGTTGAACAGCAGCCAACTGTCCCTGCCAGACATTGACATATTGGTGCGACTGCAATTGTTTGTTTGTGTTTTTACTCAATTAAGTTTTAACATGCATCCTGCTTGACTGAACAGTGGGAGAGAATGGCAGGAAGGAGTAGAGCTTCTGTACAGTCCCATAGATAGAAATGGAGGGAAGGACGTGACCAGATGGACCAGAAGGAGAGTCCCAATGTTAGAATTCTCTATTCATGCTGTTCTTACAATAAATGCAGTATCTTTGTCTCATCCGTATATTTGTAGTTATTTTTTATGAACAAATGCGTGACCGTTGAAATCCACTTAAACCATTAAAATGCTCATTAATGGATAGAATGTGTAAACTGTGCTCAAACTAGAAATTCGCTAATGAGGAAATTCAATAATTGTAACCACCTGTCTGCTAAAATACGAATAATACTGTGCAGAATATTGTCAGTGTGAGTGTTGAAATAAGCTAATGCAAGCAGACATTTTGTTTTATGCCATGTAGAGAGAACGTGATTGTTTACATGCATCATTCAATAGACCAGTAGAGCCTGTGTTGAGCAGCCATGTAAGCTGGTGTGCTTGTGGCTCAGAGTTTCCAGCGTGCAACACTATTTTTTTTGATTGCAAAGAGGATAGTGGGAGGTGAAAATTCATGTTCTTAATAAATAATATGTCTTTTAATTCATTTCTTGAACTAAATATTGTTCAAGTAAGGAACAGATAGAAAAGGATGTTCATTTGTTATCTCGTAATTACGAGAAAAATACATCGTCATCAGCTCATAACCCAGTGGTTATTTACATTAGAGCGCTAGGGTAACACTTATTTCAGACGTCGCAGTCGATTTGTCCGTCTCATTTGAACTCCATGAAAGTCCAAAATGTATAATAAGCGCCTAATAGTGTTTTGGGTCACTACATATCCCTCTTGTATGCATTTGAGATGCATGAGTTCATATCCATGTAGTTGCCTGTGGTGCTGAAGTTGCTCCATGAGGAATAATGCAACATCTAGGAGGTCAGATTTATTCTTTCATCTGTATAGTCTCAGAGATTTCAGAGTCTTTCGTAGTGTACAAATACTCATAACAATCCCATCTACTGTACATTGCTCAAAGACAGTAAAATTTCACTGTCTTCAGCCAAGAAGAAAGTAAAACTTAATTAATTCTAGTACTCGTGCCATAACCACGCACGTTTCCCTTGACCATACAGAAATGCCTTATGAGTTTTCTTGTTATTATGAGATAATCATCTTTTATTTGTTGTGTGCAGCGTGCAGCGTAGATAACACTAGTTAACATTAGAAAGGATTTTGGAGGTCTAAAATAACACCAAAAAGCAGTCAACTGAAAAGACTAAATATCATTCTGACTATTCAAAATGATCGCATCGGAACTGTAGGCGCGAACAACACATTTCACATCGTGGCCTCCTCAAGCCACGATGTGTTGTTTGCGTACTTTATATGTACTTTATATGAATTAAAACACACACAAGATTCATTTTGAACATTCCTGGTGTCCGCCAGATTACTTCTTTCATTTTGAATATTGTTCCTGCTCTAGCTGCACCCTGGATGAGTAGCACAGCTGTGCATAGGGCAACCACAGTTTTTCATAACTCTGACTATTATTTCCTTGTGGGATTCTGAAAGTCCAATAACAGAAAAAAAGGAAGTTGGTCCAAGAAAACTTATTTCAATTTCAAAATGCAAAACAGCTGTCAAGTTCCCACGCTTGGCCTCTCTGGTGCTAAAGATTGGTTGAGGGGGCAAGTCCCTATAGGCCATCGCCCATTCACTCCTTTGATGGATGATGATTTCCTCCAGATAGAGTTTAGTCAGAGATGAGCAGTGAGAAATGGAAAATAAGCCCTTTATTGTCTCAGCGTAATAGCCTTGGCCCGAGCACACGCAGGCGATAATGCATCATCATAAAACTGATTTCCTCGCTGCATCCCGTGGCGCTGTGTTGAGGTGTGCTGTGGAGCAGAGCGGGCTGTCTGCTTACTGTCACCAGCACAGCCAGCTTGGTGCAGATGCGTCAAAACGTGCTGGGGTTACCCAGCATCCTCGGCCTGGAGGAAAAGTGCGAAGGATCCATAGCAACCCCACTCCCCCGCCAGCTACCAGAGATCCCAGCTATGTCCAAACGCATCTCGCTCTCTGTCTCTCTCTCCATCACTTTCCTATCACGCACTTCTTATTCGCATCAGATAATTTCAGTTGCTGACTTCACACGGCTACTGTAGAGGGAACGCGATGTTAGGTATTCATATGGCATAGAGCTGAGAGCATCTGGAGCTGCAGCAGCAGACCAGTGCAGGAAAAGCACAACAGCAGCAGCTTTGAAAGTATTGTTGTTGACAGCACTGGAGTCGATTACAAGGTGAGGCCAGAGAATGACCGAATAATGAGGAGACATGATTGTTACCTTCGCTGAAATCAGGCCTCACTTGAGTCAAGAAGTCACATTGTGTTTGTCCCATAGTCAGCCCTGGTTTTGAAGGGGTGGGGGGTTCAGGCTGCGTTCGGTGTCTCCGTTCGTGTAACTGATATCAACAACGCTTTGCAAGGTTTTTCTTTGGTCTGATGACGGAATATCACTTTACCCTGCCCTGTTTTCCGAGATATTATCAAGAATGCACAAAGACCGGTTTGATGCCTCCCTGATCAGTCTGAGTACCCTGGGGTAGTTTACTCATCATGGGCCATCAAGCATGCTGTTGAGTGCGGTCGATACCAGCTGTCTGTATGTAAGGGAAGCAACACGATGGCTTTGTTTGTTCGGGCAAATGCGTGTGTATCCACGTGTTTGTGTGTGTTTTTGTGCATGTATGAGATGTTTGTGTATGAGGGCAGAAATTCTGACTTGTAATTAAACAGACAGTTGTACATTTTGGGCAACGAAGGTCAAAAGCGAACCCATTTTATATGGCTGATTGTTTCTGCTCGCTTCATGTTTAAAATAAAGCTGTGGCAATCTGAAACCAGGTGTCTCCATTTCGCACAACAGTAGTTTTTCAGGGTATCAGCGAAACTAGTCTGAAAAGTTTTTTTCTCTCCAAATTACATTGTTTCAATTGTTTTGGGTAGTGATTGTTTGCAGATCTCTTGAAACCCACCCAGACTATAATTCAGTGGTCTTGTGTTGAATTTTGCCCACGGCATGTTACAGATAAACATCTGGTGCAGCACTGTGGTCGATGGTTAACACAATCCTGTCCCACAGTTGTAGGGTAGTTGTATCATTATGGTGGGTCTGGGTTTTCTAAGAGTGTGGTTGAATATTCATCTACAGTACAACGCTCTCCAGAATTCTTTACACCCAGGGTAGAGAAAAGGTTGTAAAATGCGATGCAAATAGGTGAAATGTTTACTCAAAAAAGAAGCTTGCACCCTTTGCTGCAAATGATCGTCTTCCCAAGTTTGCCTTTTGTTCACTTTCACCTACAGTACAGTCCATTTATTGTATCACCTTCAAATCTAAAACATCTGAGCTATGGACGCAAAGTATCTCAAACTATTCAAAAACAATGTGGCGTATTGGTTACTGATTTGCTCAGAGGGGGTCTGCATCGTTTGTGGAGGGCGACATGTTTACAGTGGCTTTGTTTACATTGGAACAGTGTACGCTGCTTGGTCAAAGAGGTGAATGTGTGCAGGATGAAGGCTGCGAGGCAGCAACGCACCCATGAAGTCTAAAGTATCACCTTGCCTCCGTTGGGCAGGTGGATATATTACAGCAGAAGTATCCGTTTCATTTTTCTCTCTCAGAGGTCGAAAGGAAAAAAAAGTGAAAAGCGAAAGAGGAGACATCTTCCCCTAAAATAAGTCCTCTTGTATGACGGTGTGGCAGTTTCATTATAGATTTAAGCAAATGTATTCCCTCTGAGTCTCACTCTGACGTCTCATTAGTCAGCCATGTTGTCAACACTACATCAGAGCAGGAAATAACCAAACCTGCTTCATGCATGAAAACACACTGAGATGCAACAGCCGCCAATGCTGCTTGACAGGTAAGACAGGTATCTAAAGAAATGATGTAGATATTTTTGTGAGTAATTTCTTCTACAGTAATTAC
This sequence comes from Diretmoides pauciradiatus, assembly GCA_900660315.1. Lineage (NCBI taxonomy): Eukaryota > Metazoa > Chordata > Actinopteri > Trachichthyiformes > Diretmidae > Diretmoides > Diretmoides pauciradiatus. The sequence continues at coordinate 5,397 of CABFOS010121633.1, forward strand.
TTGATCCAGCTTCACTGGCTTATCTACTGTATAACAAGGGTGTCTCATCGTAGACAGCGCTGTACTGTATACCATATGGATGTGTAAAGTGCCGAGGATATGTGGGACTCTACATGTCTGCAGTCTGTAGAAGCGCATGTTGACCGAGGCAACACGCACCGTTTATCTTCTCTTTGCTTCAAGCTGACATGTCTCAGAAGTCTCTCGGCAACAAGTGCAATGTCAAAGTATTTCTGACTGATGCGGTGGGGTGTGTTTGACTAGGTGGGCTGAGAGCGAGGTGTTGCAGGATGGAGCTCCCACAGCTGGGCTCCATCATTCTGAAGTTCGAATTTCCTCTCTCTCTCTAGCCCAGAGTCTCTCATATTCTCTTTCTTGTTCTCGTTCTCCCCGAGTCTCTCGTTAAGAGTCTCTCCAAAAGTAACTGGTTTGTGACATGGTGGTCCTGGTCCCCCTCCTTCCATTTGGGATGCAAACAGATGGGGGAGGCCAAGGGTGGAGGACTGAGGCTAGGAGTGGGATGGTTGATTTGGTTATGTGTTAATTGGAGCTGTGCTATAGATGGCTTCCTCATGTGCCCCACACAAGTCCTTCTTTCCAATCTGGCAAGTTGAGGCAAATGTCATGGATTACAGCCAGCTCTCCCACGCCGAGTCGCCCACTGCAGAGACTTATACAAAAACACATGGTGAAACAGACCGACAGCAAGAAAAACACTAGGACCTGATAGCAATCTGGATTGGAATAGTCCCAGCCTCACAGTTTATGTTTAATGTGTGTGTGTGTGTGTGTGTGCGCGTGTGTGCTATGATATTTCTCTATGTCATGCATGTTTATTTGTAAGGTGTTTTCAACATTTCAGTGCAAGCATTTAGAGCTCATTGAAAAGGACTTCACACACACACACGCACACACACACACACGCACACACACACACACACACACACCCACTTGTCCCTCTCTAAGTGCCACAATCCCAAAATTCCGTTCATCACTACGTCAACTCCCATTGCGTGCAGATGTAGATTGATTGACTGAAGTTGCAGTCCAAGACCTTCTCTGTGATTCAGCAATACATTTCTACTTCACTCCCATCTGCTGTGATAAATTAAGGGTGCTACGTGTACTGTAGCATTTTGTGTTTCTCAATATGAAGACCACATTACCGGTAACTGTTAACCCTGAGGATGTTACTACGTGTCCCTCCTCCCCCTCCCTGGCATCGCTCCGTTTCTTTTGAAGAGCCAGAAGAAGCATAAGCCGTGATAACACTGATTATGCATTCAGACCAGGTAAGCTAACATGGAGCTGATGCTAAGCAGTTAGGGTAGTGGAGCTTGAGTAAAGTTGGCCACTTAACTGCACTGTGGTGTTTTGTGCCATAAAGCGATCCAGCAGATTTTCTGCCAAATCCGACCCGATATAAAATACAATGTAAAAATGCAGTGAAGAGGCCGGTAGAGGCTGCCAGTCTTTCGAGACATTTTTACAAGGTAATTATACTAATGACTCAAAGATAATGGGATAATGATTCATTGATTTTGGAAATGCTGCATGTAGCAGCTTTAAAGACACATTCAGCTTCCTAGCTGATTCAAGCTGAAGGTGACTATGCATATTGCTTCAATGACATAGTCTCCCTTGAGTTTTATTGCCCCCAGCATATTTCACGGCTTTACTTTCTATTCTACAATAGGTATGTCTGTTTCCTTTCATCTTCTTGAGAATTATTTTCACTGTGGTTTCAGCTGACTTCACAGTCTTTGATTAGTGCTTCTATATATGTGCTCCCTGCTGATCAAATTAAACCCTGCAGTCTATCTGTCACCCTCATCTTGTTCTGGTTTGCTGGTTTTAGATTCAGTCACAGTCAGGCCCTGATAGTTATCAGTCAGAGAGTGGCGGAAAGGTACTGAAACATTCACACTGCTGATTTAGTTCAGCTGTACACAGATCACACCAGAAGCATCTGTCTACAAAATCACTCAAGTAGGAACGAAAGTAGCCTACTGTCATTTAACTGTTTTCTTCCAGAAATCTATAAGCAGCAACTAGGAGCTGCAATGAGTTACTTACATTTTGGTTTCATTTCAGTTTCTTAATCTTTTGGTCCATGGAGAATTCGTCCCTGAGGATTCACCGACATGTAACAAGAGGAAAACCATGCTTCACTGGTGATAACACTGCAAGGACCTAGGCTCCAGGTCCAGTGGACCTTCACATATGGTCTTGCTTTTGACTGTGGTTTGGCTGCTGGGCCCACACGCCATACTTTGTGGTTTCAGCATTTTATTTTCATTTGCTTGAGGTCATTTTCACGAATGCTTTTGGGTGTTTGTGAAATGGGAGCGTTCGAAACATGCTAAAAATAAAAACGGTCGCCACACTTGAAACTGAGAATTGACAATAACTACCTATTATTGACCATTTTGCATAATACATCTCTCTATTTTCTCAAGTCAAAAAAATCTTTAAAAAAATATTTCCCCTTCATCTCTATTTCTCCTCTGTGGCTAGAGGATTTGAGGTGTAACCTCCATGGAAGGCAACTCTGTCCTGGTGATATGCTGAGCAGTTTTCATCACCCTCTGTAGTGCATTATGGTTGAGGGCAGTTTAATTGCCATACCAGGCGGCGATGCAGCCTGTCAGGGTACTCTTGATGGTGCACCTGTAGAAGTTGCAGAGTATCATGGAGTCTATGTCTTCCTCCACAGGCTGAGGAGGCTCAACATGGACCCCAGCACATCAACAGGACGGAATTGCCTTCCATGGAGGTCCTCTACACCCAGCGGTGCAGGAAGAAGGCCAACAGGATCATCGGAGACCCCAACCACTGTTTGCTGCCATCCGGCAGACGGTACCACAGCATCTGGTCCCACACCACCACGCTCAGGATTCATCCCACAGGCCATAAAACTGCTGAACTCTTGAGCTCCCGAGCTCGGCACTAGGACACTGACACACTTTATTATTATAATTATTCATTATACACCTTCTATTCTTTTTTTATATACTTGAATTTTTTATACTTGACTTTCTATGTCAAACTTATTACATTATATTTTTAATTGTTTTAAATTTCTTTATACATATTGTTGTCATTGTTGAAGGGAGCCTGAGACCCAAGAATTTCATTGCCAGTGACTGCTTCTGTAATTGTTGTGCACATGATAATAAAGAACTTGAATCTTGAGTCAATAAGGGATTATATCAATAGTAACACTAAACAATAGTAGTTTAATTCCAATAAATGGGAAAGAATGATCTAAATTGTAATAGTAATAATAAATACTGCTCGCTGCCATATACCCATAATGCTGTGGGAGTTTGTGCAGACAGGAAACCAAAAGTGAGAGGAGTATTAACCCATTTAACATGGGACTAAACCAGGAGTTCAATACAGCCGTTAGTGCCATATCAAAGATAAATCATTTCACAGGTCTGCAATGACATTTCTCTTTATTCTATTATAGATACTCGTTTTAGTTGCACACATTTGTTTACATTTATAGTGTGTTTGTATCTTGTAACAACTCTAAGAAATTCACATTTACACAATGCATTTTACATTAGTAGGTAAGTACAGGTGACATTCAGCTTTTTCACGGAGCAAGTCCTGAAATATACATTTGTGTGTGTGTGTTTTATAATATCACAGAGAATCACAGTGAACTTCCCATTGTTTTCACGTTACATCGGGTTGCACATGACCTGTCAGTTCTGAAAAGGAGGTACAGTAATTGTACATGATGAAACATACTGTACATGCAATTGATATATGTGGAAACCTTCGCACAGTAGAACTGATGAATACACTGAAAGAATATGTGGTTTCTAGACATCCTACATCCTATATATGTAGAGGTTCCTGTGACGCTACATGAGCCTATTCAGTATTAAAGCAAGTAAGTTCTACCATGTTAGAAAATACATGAGTGTTCAATGGCAACCTATGGTAAGTGGCGCAAGTGGTTCTATGGTGGCGCAAGTGCTTTCAGTAGGCGATATGCCTGCACTTTCAACTGACTGTAGTTTGGTTGAAGGCATGTCTACAGGCATGTCTAGTGGGATTTATGACCTTCATGAGCTCTCAAAATACTAAAGCAATACACTGATCATGAAACAAGTCTGAAAAAATACAAAACAGAAAGTCAAACTTCTCAACCTAAAGACACCAGACACTGTACACAGGCACTTGAACTGCGGTACACTCTTCGAGTGTATTCATATGAATCTAATAAGTGCTACAAAATAACATGTCATGTAGAAAAAAATACTGATTCCAAAATAGTGTAATACAAACAATAATAACAACAAACAGGAAAATATAAAAACAAACAAGCAAAATGAATGAGGGTGAAATGAAACCTTGAATGCGTCTTGCATATTTATGTGTCTATTCTGGGGTTTACGTTCTAACAATGTGTCTCTCACTTCACAAGCTGCCTCTGGCTGGAGCAAGAGAATGACACGCGGACCCAGTTCAGTGAAGATGCGCATGTCAACATTGAGGGTTGATTGGGCCCACACGGGGAACACAGAGTCAAGGAGGTGGGTTCTCTTCAAATCAACACTCTGGTCACTCGTACTGTAGTGGCTTTCTGCTTCACTGTCACTGCTCGGATTAATCATACCCACTGTCAATAGCAGAGTGAATCATAGCCTGTCACTCTCACTCTGCGTGTGTGTGTGTGTGTGTGTGTGTGTGTGTGTGTGAGATAGAGAGAGAGAGAGAGACAAAGAGCAGTCACATGTCTGCCCCGCATGCCCATAGGAGCCAGGGAGCTGTGAGCAAAACAGAGTGGAGTTTTATTTGCAGCATGAATCACATTTGAAAAGCCTTGAAACCTTCATAGGTCTCTGAGGGGTCGGTGACCATGAGACCAATCCATGCAGCATCACATCTAATATGTTTCACTCTCTCTTTCTCTCTCTCTCCGACTGACTGACACTTCTTACCTATCTGCTTTTTCTAACTCCATTACATTACATACATTCTTTCCTCTGGCCTGTAATGTGACTGCCACACTTCCTCCCTCTGTGATCATTACAAGCGGTATATCTGACTGTATAACACTTTATCAGAAAATCTCTTTAGATTCTGATGACAATTTTTATCCGAACCCCATCAAGAGGGACCGTGGTACACAGTCAAGTTACAGTTCATGTCCTACATGGTATCTAAGCCTGCGGGGGAGTGAGAGATAACGGCGGTGCTGGGTGATAACAGGTACAGCCAAGCCTTAGAAGAGCGACTAAGTCTAAGTGCTTTCATATTGCCATGGTGATATGATAAATGTCAGTGGCCCTCAGACTCAGATGAAGGACTGTCTTGCGATGTCACATTGCCACTTCACAGAGGGCAGTGTCCCCTCTGCTGTCTGTTAATCCTGATCGAAGCCGGTCTTACCCTCTAAAGAGCAGAGGGTAAGTAAGTGCAGGCCAAAAACCCTGAGGTAATTACTACCTGCCAGTCAGAGAGTCTCTCTAATCGGCCCTGTGTTGATGTGAGCACCAATGCCGATGCATTAGCACCTCAGCACTGCTTATCAGGTTATATCACACAGACATACACACTGTATGCAAAACTGTGTGTGTGTGTGTGTGTTTGGGATAGGGTGCCTCTAATGTTTCCGCTCATTAAGTGTAATGAATGACAGAGGGAAATCCTCATTGCAATTTTTTAGTCCCAACCTTATGCAAGCATCCAATAAGGAGCAGCTCTGAACGCTGGGTCTCTGATGATGTCAGAGATTTCTAAGCGTCACCCCCCCCCAGCGTTCAGTAGTCTAGGGACATTTCTCTGATATTACATATCCCAGCGCCATAGAGGCCCCTTGCTGAATCAGCCATGTAACCAAACCCACAAAACGAAGCTAATGTGCCACAAAGAGAGACACATTTGGTTATATTCTAAGCATGAAATAACAGCTGGAGGGGTCCGGGCATTGGGGATTGACCTCACTTCCAACTAAGAGTCACGAGACCATCGGTACTTTAGATCTAAAAAAACCAACCATTTTCAAAGAGGCCCTGTAATGATGAAATAATGTGGTGAATGATAAAAGCACCGATGG
>CABFOS010121637.1:0-12158 GCA_900660315.1 Diretmoides pauciradiatus
GCTGCGGCGGCGTTGTTGTTAATGATCATATGGGACGTTGTCGACTTTTGCTCTTGGATTCGGCGAATTGGGCTTATCGTCATGTTTGTCATTCATCGCGTTTAAACTCGAAGAAGACCGACCATGTGTGAGTTCCACAGGAAGCCTGACTGAGGGTGAGTGGTGTCGTTATAACGTTACCAGCATGGTGAAACTGAGTGGTTTTAAATAGCCTACACGCCGGCAGCAGCGGACCAACATGCTGTGTTTACACTGACCGCGGACTGATCTTCGGTCGTTAGAAAACTCATATATTAAACCCCACAGCCGCGTGTTTAAGTGATGATAGTTATGATGACACAGGTTACGAAACAGTTAAATGAATATTCAAATCCTAGCAGAAAGTTACACCGCTACATAAGTGTCGCTGAGCAGTGTTGAGGGACTATATGTCTCTGGCGGAAGGATACTATTTAATTACCGTTTTAAAATAAAATGGTTGTTTCGCTTATAATACCGCCGGCTATGGAAAGCCGTTTTAACATTTAATCAAAACAATTGATATCAAGGTTTTTTGAATTTTGATATCAAGTTTTTGAATTTTGATATCAAAATTGGGAATTTTGATATCAAGTTTCCCAATTTTGATATCAAGTTTCCGAATTTTGATATCAAGTTTCCCAATTTTGATACAAAACTTGATTAAATGTTAAAAGGGCTTACCATTTATATCAGACTTCCGAATTTTGATATCAAGTTTCCGAATTTTGATATCAAGTTTCCGAATTTTGATATCAAAATTGGGCATTTTTATATCAAAATTCGGAAACTTGATATCAAAATTGGTTAACTTGATATCAAAATTGGTCAACTTGATATCAAAATGCAAAACACCTTGATATCAATTGTTTTGATTAAATGTTAAAACGGCTTTCCATTGCTGTCTTGTGTACTACTGTGCGGCGCGCGAGTCAGCCACTGCGCATGCGCCGTTTTGGGATTATAAGATCCATGTCACGTGGAATTGCAGACGCCGCTGATTGGCTGCGGGATCCGCTCACTTTCATTATGAGTCTTTGGTGGCTGATTTGTGGAAGAAAAGGTTCAAGTGTGACGCCTCCAGCACGGTAGGACGTGCATTGAAGTACATTATAGCCTACTAATGTATGGTGTATGTTTTCATAGCAAATAACTAATCACCCCTATATGTATTGTTTATGTTTATAGCTGTTTATTTGGGCAGTAAGAACGACTTGTTTATCTGCTCCAGTAAAACACTATATAACATTAGAATGAAGGAACAAGGATGTATGCTTTCCAAGAAGTTATTTTGTGAGGTGGCTAGAAGAACACAGGTTTGGTTCCCAAGCCTGGAAGCAATCCAGCTTCAAACCCATCGATTTCTTCTTGACCTCTTGATCACCACATCTTCAAAAGATCCAGTTAACCCCAGTTAATCCATTTAAGCCTGCCTCTCTCCTCCAAGTGCCCCAGACATTGTGTGAATGTGTTCAATTTCACCACCAGCACACCTGATTTCAACTTAATGAGGTATTGATTAGCTGAACCATGGGGGTGGTGGAATTGAACAAATAACAGGAATGGCTTGGGTGCCTGCTTCTAGATTGAAGATGTGGTGTTCAATTGGTCATAAAGACATTTGAAGAAACTGGGCAAGTTCACCTAATTGAGGAACTGAGGGAAATCTGGTTCTTGCTCAGCAACTGTGAGTTTCATATGGCACCAAAGTACACGCTTTGACCTGGAGAAGAAGTCATTATCAGCCAACACCGATATGATGACTGATATATTGTGCATCCCTAATTATGAATGCTGGAAAATATAAGCAGATCTTGATTCATTGTGTTGTATCTTCAGGAAAACGACTGATTGGAAAAAACTTTTATCTTTCAGCACGATAATGACCCTAAGCACTCTGCAAACATGACTAAGCTCTGACCTCAACATACCTGAAGCTGAGTGGGATCACTTTGACATATGGGAAAAGAACAAAAGCAGCCAAAGTCAAAAGTTATAGCAAATCTGGCAAGAAGCTTTAGAAGAATTTACCACAGGACTACTTGAGTCTGCCAAAGCACATTGCTTTAGTTTTGCAAACACTGACTTGTTGCGTTACTTTTCATTGTATTAATGTTTCTTTGCGGTTACTGCTGAGATAAATTACTTTAATTTGTATTTTTCAGATTTGGCACAGTACTGTCTGCTTCTTTGCCTGGGTGTCAGTTGGGTATGGGACTTGTCACGCTATAGCCAAGTCAGTCAAACTTTGTTCTTGTGTTTAATTGAAGAGCAAAGATTGAGCTAAACTGCCAGAAGATGATCTCAAAGCCATATCTAAAAAAATAATTTCAGTGGAGCATTCAAGACCAAGGCGCCCTCTAATGTGCATCTGTGCAGAACAGTTTGGAGCAGGTGTCAAACGGACACACACAATCCAACAACAAATTAAAAAGGGAAAATAAGTAGTACAACGGAAAAATAAATAAACAAATATTGAAGATTATAAAACTAAAACATATAGTATTTAGAATAGTAGCTGAAAAATTAATTGAATTAAAATGACTTAAAACATTCACAATTGAAACTAACCAAATTATTTACAATCGTTTTAAATGCATTTAGCTTCAGGTTTTGTTGTTGGAATTCCAGGAATCTGGAGCACAGAATCTAAAAGCAGTTTTTCCAAGATGTGAGTTGACGCTATAGGAGCCTGAAGTGACAGCCGATGCTGCGAGACGTATCATGACTGATCAGCTGGTCACATCCAGGGGCTTTGCGCTTTGCACTGATGAATTTACAAAGCAAATCGACCTTTCAGTTGCTGGAACCAGCGTTGGTCGCTGGCTTGTTTACTAGTCATTAGAGCGTTTCATTTGACCCTGTTCACACCAAAGTGCTGTGGTAGCACAGTGTTGTAACTAAGAGAATCGCAGAACAACATATTTAATTCATGCATTGACTTCGCCACTACAGTTAGAATATGGCCAAGCTACTTTCTGGTATGTGACTGTGCAGCACACCTTGTGAGTACTGTTGGGTGGATTAAATCTTTGCTGAGTTTCCTAGTGAACGGTCTTGTAGCATGCTGGGAGCTATCGGTATCTACTGATTACCAAGATTATAGAGATCAAAGGTTCTGCACGCTATGCAGTCCCAAAGGGAATCACTAAATTTACTCACTTTATTTTGACATGTAATATTTCACTCCATCTCTGTAGTTTCATTATCATTGGCATAGAAGTTATAGTAACAATTATCCACTGTAGGAACACTGTTGTCTTAATGTGAAACCTCTTTGTCCTGTAGCTTTTGGATCACCGGAATCTGATGTTTGTGATCCTTCTGCACCTTTCCTCTTGCAGGTAGGTTTCACATTCCACTGCCATCACACTAGAGTTCTCCAGCACATACTCTCTGGAAGCTTCCATTAAATTGATTCATCACATTTCCAGACCCTGACTTAGTGGTTATGTTCCCTGCTGAGGTTGTGAGTGTGAGAATTTCCCTGACAAATAGTACACTTACTAACTCTCTAGTTAGTATTATCAGCTAGGTTGTGTTCACACTAAACTGTTACTAGTTACTGGTTACAAAATGTAGTTGTTTTTCCCCCAAAACTGCCAGCACCTACAAAAACAACCAGAATGAAAATGGAAAATGCATCTAGAAATGGTCATAGTTGGTAGGAGCATGTTGGCTGTTTTGTAGGAGCTTCTGCTAAGTGTCTGAGAGTTGTACTGTTTGTTGATGGTGGTCGCTGCAGCAGCTGCAACACGCTTTTCCTTATCACAAAATGCCTTTTAGCCAGTGCTTTTCCCAAAAAAGCAGAATAGTGTGAACATTCCCTGATGTTGTACATTATCTACATAAAATGCAAGGCTGCCAATATTCTTGACCAGAACTGTACAAAGTAACAATTGAAACGGACATACAGGAGTGAATTTTGCGTACTTCTGTAAATAATTCATTTCCAATCCAAACAGGTCATAACCTTTCCCATGCTGAAGGACACACGTCTGCATTTGCATTGGTGGGCCTTCATGAGCTTTGGTTACTATTCAAACTAACTATGCAGTGGTAACAACAAGCCAGAAGTTGCCTCAGCATAACTAATATCGGCATCACCTCAGTTTGCAGCACCACCAGACACTATTAAAGGAGAGGTGAAAACTCATCATGGCATACCTGGCCTTTGCTCCCTCCCCCAATATAAAAAGACTAAAATATTGTGTCATGTCGTCCACCAAGGAAAAGTAGCTCAGTAGGTCATGCTGACATTCAGTTAAAACATCCCTGAGCAATCATTCTTGGAGTTATCTATTCCCTCTCCTCGCATGAAGGGCAATTTGTGGAGCAACCTAGTAACATGCAAGAGAACTTTCTGCATGAGTCGCTACGGGGTGCAGCAGGGGTGTTATTGGCCTGGGGGAAGTTAATGATTGTGGAAGTGGAGGCTTAAACGAGGCTTTCTGTGTTCACATCAAAACAACTTCTGTGTCATTGTTAGTTGTTCATTGACATCCTCCCCTCTCCCAACACAAACTCTCGCCTCCACTGTTTCAATGCTCACTTGTCATTTCTTTGCTGCCCTGTTTCTCATAGGCATGACAAAGCCCAGAACCTCGACCCCGGAGGCGGACGGCCCGGATGGAGGCTGGGGCTGGGTCCTGGTGGGGGCCCTGTTTGTCTGCTCGGCCCTGGTGTTCGGTGTGATGCGCAGCCTGGGGATCTTCTTTGTGGAGTTTGTCCAGTACTTTGAGGAGAGCGCCCAGTCCATCTCCTGGATCACGTCCATAGCAGTGGCTACACAGCAGTTCTTCAGTGAGTCAGTCTGCGTTTGTGTGTTCATGTTAAAACTGATATATAAATGTTTGCCAGGATGCTGCTAAACATGCAGAATGCCATTAGTACACAAGATACCATGCCTGAAGCATCCTGTGTGTGTGTCTACCAGGTCCGCTGGCTGCAGCACTGTGTAGTGTGTATAATACCAGGGTGGTGGTGATGACGGGCGGCTGTCTTGCTGGACTCGGCTTCATACTCGCCTCGCAGGCCACCTGTGTCGTGCACCTCTATCTCACCATGGGTGTGATTTCAGGTAGCACATTTCATCAATCTTACAACACAATTGCCGGGTGACGTTTAACACAAACTTTCCCCATCGTTTTCTGAGGTTAGTCAGTCTTACTCGGGTTCATAATCAGATGTGTGTGTAGCTGTGTTGACAACTAAAGCATTGTTTTGTGTAGACTTAGGTTGAAAAAAAAAGATTTATTACCCTTTAATGGACCAGGTGCATGGAGAAGGCAGTCTCGTGGTTTTGACATCATTCAACCCTCCAACCTTACCCCACATGAAAATGCACACCGACTGCTTTTTCTGGTCTGAAATCTTTGAGCAACTGTTTACTTAAAAGATGCTTTGCATTGTGGAACATGTTAGATCAGAGACTTATCGTTTTGCACCTGGTTCATTGCATTAAATCTTCCCTGTCTGCGCCAGGCTTGGGCTGGGGGATGCTCTTCACGCCCCTCGTGGCTACAGTCATGGCTAACTTCACTCGCCGACGCTCCCTGGCTGTGGGATTGGGCTTTTCAAGCATCGGCCTTTCCTGCTTCATATTCAACCCCATCTTCCAGCTGCTGGTGGAGACGTATGCGTGGCGAGGGGCTCTGCTCATCCTGGGGGGCTTCAGCCTCAACCTGGTGCTTTGTGGGGCGGTCATCCGTCCCAGCCGGCAATCTAAGGCCCCGGCAAAGGTGGGAACGGGCTCGACTAGGGGTGTGTTGTGATTTACAGCAGAGAAGTCTGCATGCTAAGACTTCTGATCTGTTTTGTTCTGTTTGTCACTGTGCTGCTATGAGCTGATGTTCCAAACTGAACCAAACTCCCCCCTCTGTAGCTCACAACCTCACAGTCACTCACACACACACACTATGCACAGCTGTGTGTGGTGTGTGTGTGTACAGCTTTGGATTTCATCAACAGCTAATATATTTTACTTATTCTAATTTGGGGTTGGTAGCAGAGTGTAAATCACATCCCTGGTTACAGACGTGTGTTTGCGGTGCTATAAAGGACTGATTAACTCTTCATTAAGGCCAGATGGATGAAATGGTGCAATATGGCCATTTGATTGTAGTAATCGCTCTTTAACAGCCTCCTCTGCCTAAATTGCCTCTACTCTATCTGTTTAGTAATGACTACATAGATAGTCATTCAGGAGCCCTCTACTTTCAATGGTAGCATCATTTTGTCAGGTCATTTTGTTTTCTTACCTAACATTCAAATCAAATTTAATTTTGGGATGGAGCTTGGGACAATTGAGGATCACAAACTCTAAATTGGTTGAAGCTGTGAACAGGATGAATACTAACTGGACAGATATTTAGTATGTACATTTAGTGATCTGTACAGATAGGAGTCTAGGATGGAATGTCTCATGTGAAGATGAAGCTCACTGTTCCACTCTTCCCTCCCCCTACCAGGTGGACTCCAAGAGCAGGCCGTTGTGTGCTGCGATGCTGTGGCAGGTCTACTCCTACCTGGAGCTGTCGGTGCTGCGTGAAAGACCTTTTGTCACCTACACTTTGGCCGTCACTTTGTTTAACGCCGGCTACTTTGTGCCATATATCCACCTGGTGGCTTACAGCCGCGAAAGGGGCTTCTCAGAGTATCAAGCTGCCTTCGTCATGTCAGCCATTGGCGCCAGCGACCTTTTGGGCCGCGTAGCGTCGGGCTGGTTCTCCGACCTGGGTCATTTGCGGCTGGTCCATATGCTGACCATGTGGACCAGCCTGGCGGGCGTCTTCATTATGCTGCTGCCCCTCGGCTTCATGACCGGCTCTTACCCTGCCCTGATGGTGATCACCATCGCCTACGGCTTCTGCGCTGCGGCGTTGGGCTCGCTGGTCTTTTCGATGGTGCCCAAAATTGTGGGCCTGGAGCGCATGATGGGAGCCCTCGGGCTGCTGCAGCTCCTCGAGAGCGCTGGAGGACTGCTGGGGCCACCGCTGTCAGGTGAGAGCTCGCGGTTTCGCTTTGTCTTAATATGCTTTTACTTTCAGTCATGTCGCCTTGTTCACAAACATGTTTTTCTTAATTCTTCACACAATCACACGCCACCCTTACGCACTGTAGTACGAGCTGCCACACCCACTTCACTCGTGCAGTGGTTGTGCCTTACTGTAGGTAGATGGTGGAAATGGAACACAGCCAAAGATTCATAGTCTCAGTCTCCCTGCAGCTGCAAATTGTCGTCAACATGTTTAGAACAGAAAAGGCTCATTCTCAACAGTCTCAGTGATTTTGTGAAATGCATATGAAATATGAGATCTCAATGCCCTTTTCTTCGCCTTTAAATCTTATTACTTCCTCTTTGCTCCCACTGTGTCTTTATTCCACTAACGCTGAGTCTCCTGTTTCCTTATCCAAAGGGTTTCTCAAAGACATTACAGGCAGCTACTGCGTTTCCTTCATCGTCGCAGGCGGCTTCCTCATTCTGGGCTCCATCGTTATGAGCACTCTGCCTCACTTCTTCTCACGCTCAGATCCACCGCCATCGCAAAGACATTCCCCCGACAACCATATTCTGTCCGGACCGATGACTAATCCTCCCGCCGTCATGGATAAAGTCAACACGCTTCACTCTGAAACCAGCTGCAATGCAACGGCCTCCAACCCTAACTGTTAATGTTCTTCAGTTAGCCTCATTTAGCGATGGGGGGCAGCTGGTACACACACTCAGCAGAATTACAGAACATGTACTACTGTGTAGTATAGTATAGCTGCTATACTATTTAAATGTATTCTGTACTAAAGCACATCAATTCAGACCTCATGTGCTCCCTTCACATGCACAGTGGGATGACCTGCGGAGCTCCAGACATGAAATGTAAACACAGACAAAGACACTGGGTATATTGACTTTTGGAAATGTGAGCTGATATTTGCATCACTTTCTGATTGCACTGAGCTAAGCATAAAAATATTGTTCCTTCTTTTGGTTGTCACAAGTTTTCATAAGAATGTCAACGTTTCCTGATCTTTTCAGAGTTTGATGTTCAAACAAGCCTTATAATACTGACTGTGTAGTCTTAATCTCGCTGGCGTTCAGAGTGTGATGACATCACCATGAACTGGAGAATGTTTTACTGAGCCTTGTGAAGCATTATGTTATACTACTGTGTGATCTTTGCCATACATACTCTTTATTGACCTTATGTGTTGCAATGGAATCAAGACATTGACTTTCTTCGTGATTATTGTTCATTTTTGACATTGATTTGTTAGGAACTCAGCAATGGCCTTAAAAGCTGCAGCATGGACCGCCTGCTGCTGACACCGTCGGACACCGCGACACTGTTCGCTCTCTCAGCCTCAGGAATTTCTTTTTCAATCAATACATTGTAATTCTGAGCAGGGAAACAGAGCTGACACTTTGCCAGGCTGTTGTTTAAGTGCATTTTCCTCTAATGATCTATTTGATATCGTGTTTGCCTTTGGCATTTTGTACTTTTGGAAGCAGTGTTTTGAAAAGCAGAGAAACGTGTCCACCAGTTCATAAAACAACTTTGTAGTCAATGTTGAGATGACATGATAAGATTTTGATAATATATTTCAGTAAAAAGTGTTTTGCATCCATGTGCCTTTATTTCTAATAATACCCATGTCTGTGTTTCAGTCTATTAGTATCTGGTATCTGGTACTCGCCCAATGGAAAACCAAAAAAGGCGAGTAGAGTCGAGTTGAGTCGGTACCATGCAGTGGAAAAGGGGCACATAAGAGTGATGCAATATCAGAGATGCCTGATAATGTACTTAGCATGTTGCTCAGCTGATCTCTGGTCAGAACAAAATATGATGGTGCCATCTACTGGAAACGGCAAAATCAAACCATTTAGATTTTGAACATTAAAGATAGACCTATAATTTAAATCATTTTATTAAGTTAAATGCAATTTGTGGTTTGCAACTTCAGCATTTAATACACTTAAAATGAGGTTTATTGCATTTTATTGATCATGAGATACAAGTCTGACGTACCTCTCGTAGCTGAGAAAACAAATGAACAATATGGAAAAACAAATTTAAAAAAAATACTGAAATAATTGACCCAACATGGACTCTGTGTAACAAACATATTTCCACCATCTTTACTTCATTTTATATACGTAAGTAGAAATAGCAGAGGAACACAAAATCAGCGTTTTGCTTAAAAAGGTATAAAAAAAGGATTTAATTAGGAAATAGGGGCAGAGTGATGGTGTTACTCTCTGCTAGACAGAAAGACGCCTCACGCTGGTCTGAAGCTGTTTCCAGTGTTTCCACTTGGATACAATTGTTCTTGTCTGATGGGTTAACACAAAGAATTCACTGTTGGACTGGTCAGTCCCTCTGAAGTCAACACCAGCTGAGCTATGACCTAACACGTGGCAGGTGGCCAGGGAGAGAGGTGTGTGTGTGTGTGTGTGTATGTGTGAGAGACACCATGCATGTCTTAAAGTGGATATGTAGGACTGATGTGTGAAATGGGACGGTTGTAAGTGTAGAAACTTAGGTCCTGGGGTCTGCGCTGCGGCGTTTGAGCTTCTCGGGGTTGTTTGAGGCCATATGTGAAAAGTCTCTGAAGATGTCCTGGTAGGTTTCATCACCTAGAAAAGACAAGAGAAAAAACACTTGAGCCTTAACGCCACAGTTCTCTACCTTTCCTTAAGGCTAGGACCCAGACGAGAACTTCAGTCTCCTGCGCTCAGACCCAGACTGATTAAAAACATGTTCATTCATTTTATTAGGTTACTATATCATCCTTGTGTTGGATTCTTTCTGAACACACTTTACTTTGATGCCAGTAGCTGATCTGGCGCCAACTACGCCAACGTCCTGGACTAATTTAGACTTGTAGCCCTAAAGCAAAAGGCACACAAATCATGCATGCACTTTACCTCTCAGGATGCAGTAGGTGGCACACTGCGCAAGCGGTTGAGACCAGTCGGACATCTCAGAGGGCAGAAGGCACATGAATATGCAGTGTGCAGGCGCGCACACACACACACATAACGAAAAAGCACAGCACATCAAATACTGACCAGCAGTGTGTATTTGTTCCAAGCAGACAAAAGCATCACATTTCCATTCCTTCATGAGTGAAACAATTAGTTTAGAATCTTTGAAGAAACAACATAAAAGCCTTGAGTTTGACTAGAGGAGCGTCATGAAAGAATGGCTGGATTGCAGCTCGAAAAAACAGCCTGATAAAACCCCCAAAACCTTAAGGTCAAGGAGCTCTCGGACTTGGCTGGCAGCTTATTTGTAGGCAGTATTCAGCATGACGTTCTAGTCAATAAATACAGGTAGTATGTGACAGTATCTGAGACAGTGAAACAGGTCAAACTGACCAATCACTATTCACAGAATAGTGGGAAAATATAGTGAACCGAACGCTGTGTTAGATTTACTTCATCAACAGGACTGAAGAAGACAATCCAACAGACATTTAGAAGCATACAAACACAAACAAACAATAAAAACACACTTAGCTTCAAAAGGCAGCCAGCACTCTGCATACATGACAAGATTACAACCACACAATATATCAGAAACAAACAGGCCTGTTCTATATACATATATGTATATAAATGGTACAACAACATAGGAAACACCCACAAAGTGCAGAGGGTGAATGTGCGTTTGCTCTTTCAAAGTGCAACGTGGAAACCTTGGAGGAGTATTTCTCACAACATTCCTATTTCATCCCCTAAGACATTTTACTGTCTTTGTGGATTAATGGATCCCGGTTTTCCTTTAAGTCTTTGAGAAGTCGAATTGTTCCCCACACACACTTTGCTGAGGAGAGTGTGTCGTACCCTGCATTTACCGTCCTCTTCAGCTCCCCCTGAACCACTTGGGAAACAAGCATTTATTGTTAATTTTCCTTAGCTTAAGTAACAAAAACACCAATCTCGGAAACCAGAGTCTACTGTAATGATAGTAGACTATGGGATCAACTCCCGGTGTGTCTGGGTTATCCGGTCTAGTCAGCGGATCCGAAGAACGACTTCCTCTTCCGGCCGCCCATCATTTAGCTTTTAGTTTTTAGCTTTTACGGTCATTTTTCATATCAAACTTTTGCCATATCCTGTCAGCAGCAAGCTAACACATCACATTTGTCAAGTAAATACGTTAAACAAATCAATACGATCCGCAGACAGCGACTTCCTCTTCCGGGGACCGGTCATCCACCGGCCGTTTTTTCAATGTTATTGCTTTGTTTAACGTAATTGCTTGACAAACGTGACGCGGTAGTTTGCTGCTGATCGGATATGGCAAAAGTTTGATAAAGAAAATGACCGTAAATACTAAAAACTAAAAGATTGGCAGCCTGTCTAGACCGGATACGCCAAAACTAGTGGCCGGCGATCCCAGAGGCTTAGACGGTCGTCAGACCGATTGAGCCTCTGGGTTCAAAGCACAGACACTCACAAAGGCCAGCGGTCCTTCATCGATGTTGCTGCTGGTCCAGGGGTTCCAGTTGACCTGAGGGGGCGACCAGGGCACCACCCCGGCCCCGCTCTGCCTCTGGGAGGGTTCAAAGGTCGCCATCTTCCCCTGAATTAGAGACACCGGAGTGCTGGGATCTGCAGGCTGGGACAGGAAGGAAAATCCGCATTAACTCTGAACCAGTTCCCACCACTACCAACCACCGTGCTACTGTCTACTAGCTGACTCTGAACCAGTTCCCACCACTACCAACCACCGTGCTACTGTCTACTAGCTGACTCTGAACCAGTTCCCACCACTACCAACCACCGTGCTACTGTCTACTAGCTGACTCTGAACCAGTTCCGACCACTACCAACCACCGTGCTACTGTCTACTAGCTGACTCTGAACCAGTTCCGACCACTACCAACCACCGTGCTGCTGTCTACTAGCTGACTTTCATTTGTTTAAAGGATAATTCCGGTCATTTTCAAAGTTAATTCTATTTCCTCATGTTAGTGTGTGTTTGTGACTGATGGGAACAAAAATGTTAGAAATTGTTCCAGTATTTACGTAGCGGTGGTTGTTCAGCGACAGCGCTAACCAGCTCAATGTTTCCTTTCAGGACAAGTTTTGACCTAAACGTACGTTTAGGTCAAAACTTGTCCTGAAAGGAAAC
>CABFOS010121640.1:0-15575 GCA_900660315.1 Diretmoides pauciradiatus
AAAGAAAGACTCATCTTTGGTCATCAGCAATTATCTTTTATGCAAGCTGCCAGACGGGAGCTGGGGATAATTGGCCGCCGCCCCTTCACAGAAACATACATTTCCTTAATTGCGTATAATTGTGAAGTGAGTTCTTGGTGTGGAGGACGGAGGTAATTGCGGAGGGCCGCTGCATTTTTTCCCGACAGCTAAAGGAGTCCTCAGCCATTCATGAAGCCTCTCAGAGCAGCATAGAGAATGAACACAGACACACACACACACACACACACACACAGACATATTAGTTTATATGGTCTCTAAGCCCAGTGCTCAGGTGTTTCTCAGGGATGGTTATATTAGATCATATTATTATGTAAATTTCCAACTCATGCAACCAATTTGTTTCCCACTTTTTTTTAGGCATTTTGATGAGGGGCTGTATCGATGGCTAATCAGGTAAGAGGCACTTCATCATATTCCA
Source organism: Diretmoides pauciradiatus (assembly GCA_900660315.1). NCBI lineage: Eukaryota > Metazoa > Chordata > Actinopteri > Trachichthyiformes > Diretmidae > Diretmoides > Diretmoides pauciradiatus. The sequence goes on from CABFOS010121640.1 coordinate 461, forward strand.
GGAGTGGTGGACAGCCTCATTCAAATGTTAATGCTAATTAGAAATGCAAATTTTACTCAAATTCAAATAATAGTTGTTAGAATTGGGCTTCCTTGTTTCCTTGTTTGTAGCACCAATGTAATTTACAAGCACCACAGACACATAGTCAAGCTGCCTTATTGTCAGTGTTGTCTGATACTTGGAAAAAAGTGTGTCGAATTGATTCTTACTGCACACACAAAGCTCATTTACTATTTGGTACTCACTAAGTCTAGTGAGTCTACCCTCAAAAAGGTGTTATTTTACAGCTGCCTGACAACATGTGTATCTCAAGAAACAAATATGATGAATTTGTATGTAGTCTTTCATAATTTCGAGGTTGTGTCATATAGGTGAATAGTGTTCTGTTACTATTACCCCCACCTTGGAGAAATACCACCTTGTTTAATATGTGCATATCTAATGGGGGCATTATGTGCTTGCTCACTTGTACATGAAACAACACGCTTTATTCGTTTGTCTGCTTTTAATGATGCACACTTGAATGAGTATAACCTATTGGGAGTTCATGGTCTGCTTGGTAGATGTGGGTTGCTACATTAAAGCAACACAACTGTTCCACAGTTGTTAGGGACCACAGTGTGATTTTCTGTGAGGATGTTAAGGGAAAAATTCACCCTAAAATCCTATAGTGTGTTGATGTATTTTTCTTATTCCTGTGGATAAGTGGCCAAACATACAGTAGATTATGTCACATTGAGATATATGCAATGCAGCTACAGTGGAGTTGGTTTTCCACTATCTAAAATATCAAAGATAATTGTGAGGCAATTTTTTTCTCGATTGGAAGAACTCGCTCCCATGCCGTTAATATTGCTATCAAAATGCACAAGATTAGCACATTGGCACATCTGCCAATTTGTGGGCAGAATCAATCTGTTAAAGATTCCCGTGTCTAAATTGCAAATGCAAGTTTACAATTCAGTCCATGTCCAATGGAAATTGTTTTGCTTTTGCTTTAACAGCATCCTTTGCAATTATCCTACTGCAGATGCAAAATGATGCCCATGTCACGATGCCCCCACATTTCGTCTTGTGAAAGTGCTGTTAAAGAGGTTTTAATGTGGTTCTGAAATCCTGCTGTTATTGTTTGAAGACCGCTAGATGAGTGCGTAGGTGTTAAATGATGTGCTCCACATGACTCACTCCTGATGCCCCATCTCCCTGGGCAGCTAAGTGGCTCATTCCTCGCCATTCCATTACGGCGTCCCTGCCTCTATGCCACTGTCTGAGGTTCTCTGTTACCCACACAATGAGTATTAGCAAAGAGCTCTCACTGCTCAATTTATTTCAAAGGGGTTCATAGCAAGGGTTGTTTGGTGGAGTTGTTGTAGCCGCATATGAAAAGGAGCAGATAAGCTTTTGAATAATTGTGACTATGAATAACTGTGAATAATTCATCATAAATAAGTGGGGGCAATGCAATATTTTACTTTTTGCATTGCCCGCCACTTAGAGCAACCACATTTCCATATGCATTAATGAACAGTTAACCACCAGCATCAGTTTCCCCTCACTGTCATCCGTCACTGTCTGTATGTTGTCTGCTCCAGCTGCTTGCAACGGTCACCTGGTAACCCCATCTAATAAAATGAACCTGATACATTGGTTATTTGGGCACTTGACACTCAGATTATTAACAGATTTATTAACATCTATTCAATATCCATCTATCATCTCAAAATATAGACAGACAGACAGACAGACACAGACAGACATTCAGGATGTGTGGTATTTAATATATTTGGCTATTGGTCTAGCACTTGGTTGCTGTGGACTTATCTCTCCGTCTGTTGTTGTACTTACTTTTATCTCCCGATATGGCCAAACTGGCCACTCTATTGATGTCTCAGAATATGCTGGCTCATCTTACAGGAACATTGATTAGCCACAGGGCAGCTGAAATAATTAGTTCCCAGCTCAGCAGCACAAGACTGAAAGTGATGTTTGCTTGTAAGTGTTGTGGAGGGATGGGGTGCGGCTGTTGCTGCCTGGCTGAGACTGGCATGCTTCTCTCAATACCTCGAGACCGTTTTTCTTCACATCATACACAGCATTCTCTCCTTGCATTTGTTCTTGTGCTTTGAATTTTGCACTTTTAAAGCATAGACAAATTGATAACTTGAACAATATGTGTGATGTTTGTTATATTATCACATGAAAGATATTTATATTTAATTTAACTGCAGCCTCTTTTTTAAACTTTTCCCCCCCCTGTTCAACCTTTGTTATTCTGTTATAAATGCTATGCTTAAAGGATAACTTCGGTATATTTCAACCTGGACTTTATTTTCCCATGGTTGTGTGTCTACGTGACTGGTGGGAAAAATATTTTTTGAAATTGATCCAGTATTAAGTGAGCATTGCTTTTAGCGATTAGTGATTAGCGGCTAATGCAGCTATAACGTTATCGCCGAAGGGCAAGTCAAAAGTCCTCTAAAAGCGTTTATTTTTTGCCACTGACAGGCTCCGATTGTTGTTCTAAGTGTCTGACAGGATCCGGACAGAGAAATAAAACGTTTTTCTTTACCTTACACTTGATCCGATCTGTTGTTATTGTGTTAGCATCCATGTAACAGCTCTAACCGGCTAACAAAGATGTAAATGGAACAAGAAGTATCACTCCTCGCTAAATTTCACAACGACTATTCTCGTTCTCCTCAAGGAGAAGTCAAGCGAAAGGTAAAGAAAAACATTTTATTTCTTGGGATCCTGTCAGACACTTATAACAACAATCAGAGCCTGTCAGTGGCAAAAAAAAACTTTTAGAGGACCTTTCACCCTTTGGCGATAACGTTATAGCCGCTAATCGCTAAAAGCAGTGCTCACTGCTCACTCAATACTGGATCAATTTCAAAAATTATTTTCCCCACCAGTCACGTACGTAGACACACGACCATGGGAAAATAAAGTCCAGGTTGAAATATACCGAAGTTATCCTTTAGGCCAATGTTGAAATCAGACTTTACTCACACAAAACAAGTAGATAGACAGGGCAAGATGATATGGATGTCAATGTCAACATGGGAAGTGACTCGGACATGTGTTGGACATGTGAGGATTAGGTACTGATCACAGAGACCATTAACCCAGATGCAGCATTAATAACATCTTGGCAGAATTGATATTCTCTAGAGTACTCCTATTTTTGTTCTGGGCAACAGAGCATTGCTTATTTGAATAAAATCAATGAATATGACATGATAATTTCTGTGACAGGTGCTCTTTGGAATTCACTTGCGCTCTGTGGTGCCATTTTCAACCCCCTTTGTTTTACATCTGCACTGTCCACCGGCTGCAGTATGTCTGTATGCTGTCCTTGTCTATTTCTTATGTAATGTGCACATCATTGATGTAAAAATACGGTAGTTTTTCATCTTAAAAAAGTTTTTAAATTTTCTTTTCTTTTTTAATTGGTTTGCACGGGTCGTAATCTCCTTTCAAGAGCTGTAGCATATTTATATTGATTTATATTGATTGCATGTACAGAATTGTTTATGCATATTTCCTACATATTACTGTCTGCACTTACTGTATGTTCCAGATACATCTATGTCCCATTGGGTGGTTCACGTCATGGTCCCCTTTCCAAAATGCTTTCCACTGGCCTGGCATTTGGGTTCGTCTGCCTCTGGCATGGTGGCCATGACTACTTGCAGTACTGGGCCCTGATGAACTGGGCTGGAGTCCTGGTGGAAAATGGATTGAAGACTCTCTTTGCCTCATCCTTTATTCACTCTATTGTCGTAAGTCTGAGATCCAACTATTTCCTTCTTTTTTTTAATATAAAAAAAGCAAAGAATTGAGGTTAAAAGAAAGAAAAATAAAAAGAAACTTCATGCAAGATGTGTCTTTCCCAAAGCTAGAACAAAGAGAGCCAAGGTAATCTGATTTAAATGCCTGGCGCTCCATTAGGGATGGAGGGGAGAACAACTTCATGGATACTATGACATGGAGAAATGTTATTGGCATGTAAAAGCCCAAATAGACATTTATGCTTCCAATACATTTCACACACACACACACACACACACACTGTATTGTGTGAGTCACGGTCTTGCTTCTTTGGTTTCTAGCTTAGGGAGTTGCTTCATGTTCTCAAAACAATGTTTGAACTACTGTACCCGAGATCATATTAATATTATGTGAGTTGTACTTCAGGGGAGATTTTACAAGTAAAACTGACAGCATTATATGTAACCCTCCAAGTTTGTGATGATGAAGTGCAATACTGCCAGGCACAGGTGTACTTTGCATCTCAGGTTTATAACAAATCCTTTGTGGTTTTACTGAAATTCTGACGTTCCCCAGGAGCACAATTTGTCTGCACGAATGAAAAGGCGTTGCATTGCCCTTCTCTCTGCCTTCTCCACTGCCATGCTCATCCTCTCTAATCTGGTGTTCCTTGGGGGGATACATGTTGGCAGAATCTTCTGGAAGCGTGTCTTTGTCCAAGGTAAATTGCCTTCCATAACACCTACTTAACAGGATCTCCTAATGCCCTGTTGGGGCTTAGAGCATTCACATGATATTGCATTAATTAACATTAATACGGATTAGATGTATCCTTAAATGAAGTTTTTGGTAAGTAACACAGCATGGGCAGAAGCGTCATGCTAATTGAAATTGAGGGGGCAATTGTTCAGCCCCTCAAGTTTTGGGGTTGCATGACGCCCCGGAGCATGGGATTGACAATTTGATATTTCGGTTCCGTACCAACTCTGGACTTGAAGTGAAATGGATTATTATGGTAAGAGGTTCCAGCTTCTCTTTGTATGCCAATGGATTTTTTGGGGACCCAGCCTGCTATGAGCTCTGAAATGAAGAGCGGAAAATGAAGGTTGATGTTGTGAAGGCAATATGAAGGGCAATTTAAACAACCAGTCTGTCTTACATGTTGGTCCCTTTTCATTCTTTGTCAGTCTTTTGACTTTGTATCATCATTTCCCAAAAGAAGATGTAGGGCCTATATACCCTATTTTAAGAGGGGTATACCAACATTTTGGAACATTTCAGATTTAGATTTTAGATGAAGTTAGCCTCTGCAGATACTGTATTGAAAAGGAACCATATTGTTGTATGTCCCACACCATTGTTCTGTCTTTTGAAAAACAGTAGTTGTATCTAGAATTGATATCAATGGGTAAAAAGAAAGCTTAAAAGAGTACAAGAATGTGTTCTTCTTCCAGACACTATCTTGAAATATGCACAGCAGTAACTGTAACCTGAACTGTGAGAAATTCAGTTTGGAGGAGTTTTATAGTGGCGCTTGTCAATGGAGGATTAAGGATTAAGTCAAGACCCTCACTGAAAAATACGAATAAGATGTAATATAGCACCTCAGTCAAGTCTCGCATGAGTCTGACTTGTGGTAAACACTAAAATGTGGTGTTTTTGTACCTTCACTTGAAATATAACGGATCCACCTTCATTCTATTCCCAATATGCTATTCCATATGCCTGCATGATAAACCACCAAAGGGAGAGTTGTGGTTTGGTTAGTCTCATTAACACGAGATCAATACTTTTAAATCAGCCTGCCTGACGTTTTAAATGGTGCTGGCAGTAGCTTAAATGCACTTTGACCTATATGGTGAAATGGATGCATGTATGTTTTCACCTGTATCTACATCTGGATCTGTAGACCTGCTGGAATTGCTAAGTGACTGTGGGATTCATATTAGATTCTTGTTGTCTGAAATGCCTGTGATAAGATGTAAGATCACACAGCATTGCACGACAAAGATTGTAAAAAGGCATAACACACCAATGGACTAAAACTGTCACTCGACGTATACAACTAACCAGATTTATTAAAATTACTTCCATTTCTTAGCCAATTTTAATTACCATGCTTGAACTAAGTAATACTTACAACTTGCTTATAACCTGCTGCTCTACTCTAATCCTGTACAGTAATGCTAAGCTACTCAAAACACCAACTACTGTACTCAAGCACATGTTATCACACATGTATTACTAAATGTATTAACAATAATCATTACATTCCGGTTGCAGTATAATAAATTATCAGTATGTTTAGCTGTTCTATATGCCCAGCTTATTAATCTTGTCACCCAGTAGGGTTAAAATGACTTCAATGACTTCAATTACTGGTGTTGCTAAAAAGATCAGAGGTGTTGTCTGTATCTATAATTGTCATAGAAAAACACTTGTTACTGCACATTATTTGCCTGGAAGTAATGTGATGTCTTTCACAGCATGTACGCTAAGTTAGTTATTCACTTGTTTCATTTTGTGTAATAAAACAGCACTGACCTTACATGTTTTCAGGTCCCCCTTTACTGAAAAGCACTCTCCTACTGATCACCAATCATTTTGCATTTGGTATGAGTAGTCTCTCTGCAAGTGGCCTTTTTCACCTCATTTTCACTTGAAGTACACTGTATTAATCAAGAGACAAAAGCAACTGAGCTGATTAATTACAACATTGGTTGATTGGACCCATAGTAACATGCAATTGAAGGAAAATGCATGTTATTCATCTTTCTCGCTCATCTCTATTATTTCTCTGCTACTGCGGACAAACTACAGCCATTTTTAAATGCGTACAGTACAGTTAGCTGTGATTGATATTTGGGAAGCGGTCGATTCAAGCCCCCATGTTGCATATGAGTACCTTGAGCAAGACACCACATTCCTACAGCACCATGGGAGCTGTTCTGTAGCTGACTTTGCGCTTTTACTGTACTTCCCTATGGAGGGGAAAGTGCTTTACCTAGCAAAGCTATAATATGGTCAGTGCCGGTTTTGCTTGAAGAAGCAGCTTTCTTATTCAGGAGGTTTGTGTTTGGTCCCTGTCTCCGGTAGAAGCATGTAGACACATGCTTCTACCGGCATGGTGTCAGTTTTCACTTTTGTGCAGATGGTAGATAAAGTCACAACACTAACTTCCTTTCTAACTCACAATAGTGAATGATATATTCAGAATTTCACCAGTCAGTTTAATTTCTTTTAAATCAGTATTTATTATTTTTGCATTTTTTTGTATTCATGCATTCATTTTGCATTCATTTTGCATTCATTTTTGTATGAATGGCCAAAATTGATTGAATACAGGTTGGTTACATGCCTAAATCACTTGTAAAATTGACAAACTCTCCAGCCACAGCCAAAATATACCAGCAATTTGTCTACTGACCCGTGCTACATTTAACTCTGTTAATTTGACGCCCTACTGCCTGCATCATTAATCCAAATAGGAATCAGTAGTCACATGGCCTTGTAGCTACACCACACAACGAAAAGTTTATTTTTGCAACGCAAGTGCTGACTTAATTCACACTGAGGTTGTTAATGATATTTACTCACTCGCAAAGACAACACACTGGGATATTTGGCCATGATGGCAAGGATCATTGTTCATCTAGAGCACTAGACTAAAAGGTTAAAAAAAAGTTTCAATGCATCTTAGAGATATGTAACGTACATGAAAATCACCCGAATCTGTCGTGTTTAACCAAATCCACCTGATATTTGTCTTACAGTAGACAGGAAGGTGGTTACTGTACAGCTCTGCATAAACCAGCCTGTGTGTATGCGAATGAGATTTTGAAGAGAATAGGAAATAATAGATAATTGAAATGCATTGTGGTTGCAGGTGCAGATTACTGAGAGAATCTGGAGGCAAGCCAGTTGGTGAGGAGGTAGGGACAGCTGTCCCTGCCTACTAGAACTTCCAAGGAGAAGCTATAAATAGCAAAATAAATGTAGTGCAGGAATACTATAACTTCAGTGAGACTTAACACAAATAGGTAAAGGTAAACCAAGAGGTTTAAGACTGCTACATAATAAATCAGGCCACCATGGAAATCAACATGTATCTATTAATGTGGTTTTTAGCTCAGCGCCTGCTCAGCGTGCCCGCTGCCAATCAAGTTCCCACTCGCTGGAGAAGACAAACAAACTGTTAAATCTGTTACAGTTGTCCAATCAGCCTTAATTGGCTACAGCGGGTGTCGGATGCAGGGAGAACCAACGTACCAGCCTGATGTTTTTTTCCTGCATCCAGACAAGACTCCAACCAAACCCCCTGGTCTGTCACAGCCTTCTTAGCTACAGAAGGCTTGTTCTAAACTATCTTGGTAGTCTGTCTTCCAACACAAAACCAGCGGCTACAAACCTAGTGATCTGACTTTTAAAGAACAGGTCACGAGAGTAGCAATCTCGGAACCCAGAGACTCAATCGGTCTGACGACCGTCCAGGCCTCTGGGATCAACGGCCACTAGTTTTGGGTTATCTAGTCTAGCCAGGATATCCGAAGAACGACTTCCTCTTCCGGCCGCAGATCATTTAGTTTTTAGTTTTTACGGTCAATTTTTTCCCATCAAACTTTTGCCATATCCTGTTGGCAAGCAAGCTAACACATCACGTTTGTCAAGCAAATACGTTTTGCTTTGCACTGTAAAACGACCGGCGGATGCCCGGTCCCCGGAAGTCGCTAGTCGCTATCCACCGGATAACCCAGACACAGTGGGCGCTGATCCCATATAAAATTGGTTTTGAGATTTTACTGATCACATGTGAAGCTCAGCTAGGTCTAGCCCCTATGGTAGCTACATCATCAACCTCAGGCAGGCCCTTGTGACTATCCCTCAGTTTAGACTGGACTACTGTGCTTTTGCCATCAGGGCTTCTATAGTACGCCCGCCTGAAAAATGTTTCATCACTTCTTAAAACACACCTTTATAAATTTGCCTTGATGTAATTGGACATGCTCATTTTTAATACTGTGTAGTTTCTTATGTTTTCTTTTATCTGATTTCATATATGTATTTCCTCTTGCTTGTGCTTCTCATTTTACCTCCTTATGTATCTTACTTTTTTTGTTTTTATGTCTTTCTTTAAAGCACTTTGCAAACTTTGATTTTAGGTAAATAAACTATAAAATATAGCACTTATTAAGTATTTGTCAATGAAAGTAATCAAGTACAATGAAAGGATTTGTTCTTGTAAAACTACATAAGTTCTTACTTTTTAACAAACATCAGCAGTAGTTACTTACCAAGTCTAATTTTAAATAGTCGGAAAGTAAGGTCTAGTTCAGGAAACAATTAGCGGACGAGTGGATTTTTTGGGACCTCCTCGAAAATGAGATGCTACATCTCAAGGAGCTATCCCTAATAAATTCAATTCAATTTACAGTTTATCTTTGTTTTTTATATTTCAGGCTGGTCTACCATGGCTCCACCTATGTTGGCTTTCCTGTACTGCTTTGCTCAGATTGGACTTGAGTGGACATCTTGAGTGGACCCACCATGAGTCACCCTGCAGTGAGATTGGATTGAGAATCCTTGCTATCAAACAAGCAGAACAACCTGCTGATTCCAGTGCCTTGTATCGCCAGGTTCTCCATGGCATATCTGGTTCATAGCCAGCATCCCCGCTGTGTTTACAACCCGTACAAACCTGGCTAGACTGTGCAAGCCACTTGTCATAGCCTCGCTATGTCGGCAAAAGGTATCTGCAGGTATCTGACATAAATGATCAGTGGTTATTAATTTTAAAGAAAATGTTTCCTGTATTACATGGAAAAGCCTCGACTTAGGGAACGGAAGGTATTTAGGTGAGTATACCTCTAGCCCTGGCTGTGTCGAGGCCTGTTTTCTACCTAGTAAACTACACTGAATTACTGCAATTCCAAATAACTAAAAAATATTTATGGATGCTGAACCAGGCTTGGTTATGAGTTTAATTAGGCAATGCTCAGTGGTGCAGTAAGCAGAAGAAATGCTCATTTCATATTGGCCATTTCCCGTTGGCCAGCAGCAGTAACAGTTGGTATATTCAGTGTTACGCAACAGAGAAGGCTGAACAGACCAAGAAGAACCTAATGAATTGTATTATTTCCCCCATAGGTATAATTTGGGGGGAAACATGGTGGCACTTATATGACTAGATGTATTGCTGGAAAGTTTTAGATTGTTTATGCACTAACAGTAACTTCAACACAGTTAACACGAGAAGATGCCCTGTTCTCCATTGCAATGCACTTATTCACTAATGTGAAGAAAGTGTAGAAATATTGTCACATAAGTATAATAAATGCTTTTATTTATTTTGTAGTGTTGAATACTTTGATCGGATCGGTGTCATTGGGTTGGGGCTGTTCATTGAAGTAAGGAGCTGGATGTGTTGTAGGATGTTGTGGATGCGATAGCAGATTAAACGTTTTTTAAGAATGCATGCAGAAGCACTTCACGTTTCAGATTGCAGTGCTTAATTCATTCTGTAATTCACGAGGGAAGGACTGGTATAACATCCAGCAATTGCAGCTCCGCAACTGGTTGAGGCAAATTCCATATTGCAGGAATTGTCAGAAAGTCACTCCTGAAAGATTAATTTTCTATGCATCTTTTGATCTTTGAAATTATAATCTTGCAAGAGTATCTGAACCTCCTCCGCTTAGTGTTCACAAAGCGCAATACAGCATAAGCCAATAGGTGCAGGGTCTGTTAGTACATTGTTACTCAGTGGGGCCATTGCTGGAAATAATTGTTGACATGAGATTCTAGTTACATTTAATACAGCTAATTCTAATGCCATGCTACATACTACTAACATCCTCTTTTACGTGTCATCAAGTTTAAAGTCCTTCAGTCCTCCCTCCAAAGCCCCCCGAAACACAAACTATTACTAGGTAGGTAGACAGGCAGGTAGTCTGTCCAATCATTTCATTCGGCGTAGTTTTTCCTGTCCTGCGCCCGCTAGAGACAGCGGATTTTTTACATTTTATTGTCAGAGCTCTTGTATTGTTGATCGCTATCGATATGTCCCGAAAAATTCAACAAATATAACAAAAAGTGTTTCTAAACAAGATTAACTACCCTGCCTTTAATATGCATCTGTTTGTAAATTGGATCAATATTGAATAAACAAGCATATGACACAAGCCATTTTGTCAGTGTAAATAAGGACTATGTAATCGGCAAAGTCTTTTGATGAGCCTCCAGGTTTTTCATTAGTAGATTTCTATTCTGGTTTTAGGGATTATCACATCTGTGGCACTAAGTAGGATCAGCATGTGGGGTCAGTGAGGAATCCTCTTAAATGAGCACACAACTATAAGGTGTATCTAACATAAGAAGATCAGCTAAGAGAATACATCTTCTGAATTACACCTTGAACGTAACCCTATCAGTGACAGATGGGATTAAAAAAAAGTTCCATCACTTCTCATGTTAAAATGGATGCTATTTGCCTGTAATCACCATGAATTCATCAAGATGAACAAACAGAATACAGTATATAGAAAATATTTATTATTATGAATAGTATATCACAGTTCTTCACAAAGAATTATCATTGTGCTTGCAAAAGTTACATTTCTGATCAAATTAATATAGAGGCATGTGCATATAACATAAATGACCACATTACAATGCAATTTGTGCATACATACTGTAGTGCACTATTATTAGGCAGCTTTCAAGAGCTGACCATAAAAATAGTTATATGTTCAAATTCCCTATTCATGCTAATGTGTTTCAGAGGAGCAACCATAGCCTATACCACTTTACTTGGTGCAGGACTGGACAAGGGTTATGGGGGACTTGTTTCTAAAGGCACAGTTTTGTATTTGTATGCTTTTTCATGGCAAGCAAAGCTAATGACTGTTGACTGTAATAATAAATAGTAATGTCATGTAAAAATCTATCATAATTGCTAACTTAAGGTTTTGTATTCTGCATATTGTTGGTCCTGTTTGGACCTTTACCTACGGTAGATACAGCACTGAACTACATACTGCTTTCAAAGCTCTTGTCTCTGAATTTTAGAGTGCACCTACGGTACAGTACATCCCATTCCAGTACCATTTAGCTTTGATCTTGGTAAATGATTTAGCCTGTGAAGATGGGCTTTAAGTGAAAAAATACCCTTTCAGCTACAATCCATAGCCAGAAAAAAAATGCCTTCCAACAAATGGTTGGTTGCTGCCTTTGCATTTAACCATATGTAAGACTTGTAAGTGATTTAACACAGGCAAACCATCAGATCCTGATCATATTCCTCTGTACTATTGTAAAATAAACATTTGAAGGCTTCTATTTAACCACTCAACCAGTATAGAAAATACTGGTAACAGCTCACATGCCTGAGATGCTGAAATGAATTGAATGAGGTTGTGATTGTGAATTAATAGTAGCTCCAGTATCTAGTGGAGTATCCACTAGTATCCACTATCATTCTTATGTGTCATTGGTGGAGGGAAACAGCCTTATATTGCGGGTAAAATGAAATGATCTGCTAATAGTAAGCTAAAGGGATACTTTAACACTAACTTTTTCACACACAAAAATTGCCTGGTGAAGACAAAACTAAATTTTAAAATGTCAAGGTATTCCTTTGAGGAAGCATTAATGGGGTATAGGTACAGTATGGCTGAGTGACACAGGTAAATAATCATACAAATTACACAAAGATGGCAATACAATACATACTGTAGTACACATAGAAAGATGGTGTTTCTGTGATAAACATTTCTTATTTGCTTTTGTAACAATGACAGTAGCCCAATCTCACATATGATTTCAAAGCCTTGTGTAAAATATAATCACATTTCTATTAAAACAAGTGTAAAACAAGTGGTTATTAACCTATTAACCATAAATTCTCATGCAAGTTTAACCATTATATCAATATACATCAGATATACATGGTTTTTGTTAGGATGATACAATAATTACGCTAATATATTAGTCCTATTAACACCACATCATACATCTGACAAAGTATCAGCTGTCCTTCAACTTTGTTGTACGTGTTTACAGTGTTACTATTTGCACTATTTATATTTTAAATGGCCTGCAGGCATAATTAGTTTCTTTGGCTGTTCTAATGGATTTCAACCAGTAGAGGTTACATGTTATATAACGTGCAAATAGTTTACTCCTCTACATAATGTGACTTACAAAATTTGTTCTGGCAATCGACTCACCACTACTACAGTTGTAGACTTCAAAATAAACGTGACACCATGAGTATACTCATCATATGTTTAGGCAAGGCAAGGCAAGTTTATTTGTATAGCACCTTTCATACACAAGGCAGTTAAGTGCTTTACATGAGGCATTAAGACATTTAAGACGTTTTATTAACCTAAAATAAAAGCAATATGAAGTTATGTCTTCTATAAAATGTCTCTGAAGCCTCTTTCAGTTGCTGTTCAGTGACTGATTTGTCACCATTCACACCGGGGTTTTTTTTTTGGAAAAATGTACACCATTGACTGACTTTCTTCACTCAGAATAGCCAAACCCTCAAACAAATGTAATGGTTCTGAAAAACGCTTACCTTATTATTGAACAATTCTAAAAACACTAATTCCAATTTACCAGGAAATTAGTACGGTGCAAAATCCTAACATTTATTTGAGCCTTAAACACTGTGAAACTGCCCAATTTTGGAGAAAATACTAATAATGCATGGAATGTCGCAATAAAATTTAGTCGTGACAGTTTTTCTATGAGCATTTCTCAAGGAATAGAGATAATTTAAAATGTTATATCTTTGCATTGAATTTGTCTGTATTTTAAATATTTAACAAAATGAAGATAGTTTAGATTTATACGATGAAAAAGGTCATCATACTTTTACTCTGCCTGCCTGCCATGAAACAGTTGAAGCCAGAGTGAGTGAATATCTTGGCAACTTTTGCAATTCTACCCTTCTTTTAACTATACATTTCTGAATCCCTTACTAAAAGCTTTTCTGAACAGCTTTGTGAATACCCTTTTATAGAATACATCAAGACGGTTTCAATGCTTTTCACAAGTACCTTTTAGAATGAATAAAGTATTGTAACGAACCGGGTCTCAGGAGGAGACCGCTCCTTGGCTACTTAGCCAAGGGGATATCCCTTTGGCCGACTGGTTAGCGTGCGGGTCTATGGTGTGGGAGACCCGGGTTCGAGTCCCGGCTTGGGAACTTCCGCTAGTTCGCTACATTGGTGTCAGAAGTGGGATCGGCTTCCCGTAAAAAGAGCAGTGGGATGGGCTCCCCGTCGGCCGTAGGGCTGGAAGCGCTGGGACGCGCTTCGAGAAGCGGGGAGAGTGTAACGAACCGGGTCTCAGGAGGAGACCGCTCCTTGGCTACTTAGCCAAGGGGATATCCCTTTGGCCGACTGGTTAGCGTGCGGGTCTATGGTGTGGGAGACCCGGGTTCGAGTCCCGGCTTGGGAACTTCCGCTAGTTCGCTACATTGGTGTCAGAAGTGGGATCGGCTTCCCGTAAAAAGAGCAGTGGGATGGGCTCCCCGTCGGCCGTAGGGCTGGAAGCGCTGGGACGCGCTTCGAGAAGCGGGGAGAGTGTAACGAACCGGGTCTCAGGAGGAGACCGCTCCTTGGCTACTTAGCCGAGTTGAGAGGCCACCAGAGTGTAATGTATTTAACCACAACATCACAGGTCTGTAATGGAGTGGCTACAGGGGACTGAGGTCACCCCACAGCGTTCCTGATAAACATCCTGTCAATTCATAATCCAGCACATCTGCCCCACACACACACACACACACACACACACCTTCCTCTCTCCTCTGCTAGCTTTCCCCATGGGACACCCAGTGTTCACCTGCCTCCCATCCACTTTGTCAGACTGATCCCTCTATGATACGTGGCTCAGTCATATCAGTGGAGTATAAACCAGCCCAGGAGAGGGACAGGGACAAGCAGAGTCGAGAAAAGGAAAATAATTCAGAAAGGTTATTTTATCAAACATGCCTTTCCTTAACCACAGCTTTCCTCTATGGTCAGGTCAAAGGTTTGCATGCAAAGCAATTAGATGATCATCACTGCAGCACATACTGTAATAATATCCCAATTAGTCCTTATAGAAAAATGTGACTTCTGCTGTTGGTATTTATAGAGCAACCAGATACCCAGTCGTATCCTGTCATCAGAGCAGCACTCATCAAGCACAGCAGACCCATAAACAAGAGTCGCAACAGACCCATGACCAACTTAGACTTTGTACACTGTAGCAGAACACAGACAACAGCACACAGGAAATACAATCAAACTGTCTGTTAACTCTCAGTGACTCTCTTCCATTTCCTGTG